>APFE030342911.1:0-14091 GCA_000404065.3 Pinus taeda
TACATGACATGGGTTAACCACCTTATTTATTACTATGGACCATCCCATTATTACATTATTACCTTGGGTACCTCCCTCTATACCCCATATTACCCCCCTAGGTATATAACATTATACCACTTGTTGTAGATCTAACCCAAGAATATTATAGATCTGATAGGAAAATATAATATTATGCAAATAAACCCAAGAAATAAGATAGAAATGCTTTATTGATCAAACCCTTGAGGTAGGGAAACACCATACGTTCACTCGTTAAGGAAGGAGAATACTCCACAAGCCATATGCTTGTTCATACAAGACTATTTCTCTTCATGTCCCCTCCATGTGGAGTCTCTAGCCTCTATATAGGCCTCATACATACAATACCATGCATCATTACCATGGTTTTCTCATACTATCAACTAATACCATGGGCCCCTTACATTATTATTAACTACTTGTGGTCCCTTACATGACATGGGTTAACCACCTTATTTATTACTATGGCCCATCCCATTATTACATTATTACCTTGGGTACCTCCCTCGATACCCCATATTACCCCCCCTAGGTATATAACATTCCACCCCCTTAGCATGTTTCGTCCCCGAAACATGGGAAGAAGACAAATAATAAGATCTACTCAAAAGAGTAGTCCATTGATACCATGCATGTGCATCTAGCCATCCAAGAGTAAGGTGAACCCTCGATCTCGCTGGTGCCTCGCTCGCTTGAGATGGAAGTTGACCGTGGTAGCTCTTCTGTGTTGATGTGTAGTAGGTGGATCTTCGCTTCTCCCTATCTATCTTGCGGCGGTTGTTGTCCTTGTGACTAACTGGTTGCCATCTTGATGGTTGTCTTGCAAGGTGATGTGGGTGATGGTATGTTGAAGTTTTAACCCACGGTGTCTTCTTCTTTAATTCACCCGGCTGTGGTGCCTGTCGTGGTGTCAATATGACTTCAACCACTGAATCCTCATCAGATGTGTCAATACTTGTTACCTTTTCGGCTTCCACCTATGTCTGTGTTTGATTGTCAACCATCAACTGCTCATCATCTGATATATCAGTCCCTGGAACATCTTCTGAATCAACCTTCGTGGACTCTACCTGTTTATTGATGGAAATATCCTATAATGTAATTTTCTTCTTTTTATACCAAAGCTTCAGGAATTTCTTCTGCACATTAATATTTATAGTACCCATTGATTCCATCCAAGGATATCCCAAAACAACATCCATATTATCTATCTCTGAAGTATAAAAATTACCATGCCACCCATACTTATCCATAGAAATCTTCAAATCCTTATATACTTGAACATTCTCATCATCAACTTGTGCATTTTCAATGTTTTTTATTGGAACTTGCAATTTTTTTGCCAAATTAACATTGATGAAATTATGCTTGCAACTAGGATTTATAGAAACAATGATCTTCTCTTTTTGAATCAATCCATGAACCTGCAGTAAAGATATACCAGTAGGAAATAGACCCACATGTTTCTCCTTATCTTGTTTTCTAGCATGAGACCATCTGTCTAAAAGTAATTTCTCAAATTCTTCATCTGAAAGTTTGGTCAACTGCTTGTGGTCAATTGAATTCCACCACCATTTGGCAGCCTCATCTATTAAAAATAACCACACTTTACCCCTCCAATCTGTCTTAAATATACGCTTTCGGTCCTTTATGAATTCTTCAATAGTCGGACCATCATCTTTTCCTGTAAAAAATATAACCTCGCTAGAAGCCATAAAGAGGGTTTTGAAAAAGAAAACTTGGCGAAAATTTGAAATGGTCACAATTCCGTCCGTCAATATTGCTCAGAATCCTTATTATAACCTATTTTTAGAAATGGAACAATCATTCTACATCTGCCCATATGATAGAAATCTTGATTCAGGCACTGGAATTTCAAATTTGTGCTGCAACTCTCCCGTCGTCACCGAAAATTTCTGCAAAAAAAGAGCTGATTTTAAATTAGTGATATCTCCCTCATCCGGACTCCGATTCGACTGATTTTGTTTTTGAAATTGGGTATTTTTCCACAAAGATTCCAGATCTACAATTATATTTTGTAGATCTTGCACCAGGACGTCTAGATCGGCGCCGCAAACTCGCTGCCCTGAAAAATTATCTGCAACCCTACTGATTTTTAAATCAGCGATATCTCCTTCATCCAGACTCCGATTTGACTGATTTTTTTTTTTGAAATCGGATATTTTTTCACAAAGAATACATATCTATAATCAGATTTTGCATAACTTGAACCAAAACATACAGATCTAATATGCAAATTCGCCGCCCTTGAAATCCTGCAAAAAGTAAAAAAAATCTCCACTTTTGTGCCCAAGAAAGTGCTCTGATACCACTTGTTGTAGATCTAACCCAGAAATATTTGATAATAGAAATAACCCAAGAATAACAAGATAGAAATAGATATAAATGCTTCTTTATTATCAAACCCTTAAGGTAGGGTAACACCATACATTCACTCCTTAAGGAAGGAGAATACTCCACAAGCCATCTGCTTGTTCATACAAGACTATTTCTCTTCATGTCCCCTCCATGTGGAGTCTCTAGCCTCTATATAGGCCTCATACATAAAATACCATGCATCATTACCATGGTTTCCTCATACCATCAAATAATACCATGGGCCCCTTACATTATTATTAACTACTTGTGGTCCCTTACATGACATGGGTTAACCACCTTATTTATTACTATGGCCCATCCCATTATTACATTATTACCTTGGGTACCTCCCTCGGTACCCCATATTACCCCCCTAGGTATATAACAAGTTTACTAAGTTAAGTTTAGTTAAATTAGTTCTAAATTATTTTTGGAACTAATATAGGACTAGCAATTAGTTGGTGCACTAATGCATCCACTAGTGCTACTCTAGTTAACTGAAAATTCTTTTATGAGAAACTCATGCATGTTAGTTCAGAGAAAGACCCGGCTGAGACTAGAGTGTAGGGATAGTGTACTATCAGTAGTATTATTTACTGGAGTTTAAATATAATGCATGCATCAGAGATTGATCCTATGATTGGATTGCACAGTTTTGGAAGCATGAATTCCCTTTAAATATGGGCTATTCATCCTAGGAATTACCCAAGAGATTAGGGGCTTGGAGAGACGCTAAATAGGCTAAGGATTTGGCTTGAGCTAACTTATGAGCTGAGAGAGTTGAGCATACTTGTGTGAAATTGTTCTAATGAGAATAAGCTTTGAATCTTCACTCATATTTATGATATAATGCAATATAGATAGTAGGGGTTTTGAGCAGTGGCTTTCCACAGATATATCTTGTGTTATGTGTCATTGATTTATCCTCTTCTTGTTCATTTTATTTTCATCGATCTATTGACTTTTGCTGGTTGAAAGTAGAAGTAGATTCTTGTCCCGTGCTTTAGTACATTGCATGATCTTGTGAATCTACATGATTTTCTACATGGTATTGGAGTTGAGAACAATATACTAGAGGATATTTTGAAGTTTTGAGTTTTGGGTTATGGGTGAAATTTGAATTTGTATTACATACTTCAGGATCGATAGATGGCGTTCTATGGTTTGCGACTATAGTATGACTTCGAAGGCAGTGCAAATTTGATAGCCTATAGGGACAATATGGAGGTTGTGCTAGAGGATAATGGCTTCAAGGAATTCATTGATCAAGAAATTCATAATCTAGCAACATCAGATGGACAATATTTGGCCGAATGGAAGAAGTGTGTGGCGAAGGCGAGGCGGATAATCCTTGAGTGATTGTGAGACCACATTGTCTCAAGTCTCCATGGCAAGGAAACTATGTATGCTATTTTGAAAGCATTGACGAACTTGTATCAGAACAATAGTGACCAAAGGAAATTCACACTGAAGGATAAATTTCGAAAAATCAAAATGGAGATAGGCGAGACGATTCCAAAGTAATTGACCAAGTTCACTCAGTGTTGTAATGAACTTGGAAGTGTTGGAATCATGGCTTCCGAGGATGATATGGTGAGTCTTTCTCTTCTAGGACTCCCAAAGAGTTGGCGTAGTTATCAGGACTTTGTCAATGGTCGAGAGAAGTTTCCAGATTGGTAATGACCGTGGTCAAATTTGATGCAGGAGGAGATTAGGAGGAACACTAGGGATGGATCTTCATCAAATATTGATGATGAAGAGAACCATGCCTTAACAATTAAGGTGAAGAAGGGGAAAGCGAAAGATTCCCATTCCAAATCATGTTCTTGTCATGTAGGTAAGAAGAAAGACATGACGAAAGTTAAGTGATTTCATTGTCATGAGCTGGGCCATTTTGCTACAAATTGTCCACTCAAGAAGTTTAAGAGGAAGTCCTCAGGAGGAGCAGCAGATGAGGCTTTGGCCTCTCAATTCGAATTGGACTTTTCCCTCATTGCATGCATGGTGCCATCAATGATGGGGAGTGTATGGTACTTAGAAAATGGAGCTTCATTCCACATGACTGGTGACAAAGAAATATTCAGTAACCTGGAGGAGAAAGATCTCCAAATGCATATCGAGATGGGTGATGATGGGAAGCATATTGTTACTAGATTGGGCACAATTACTTTTCAGAGGGAGCATGGGGCTCCACTCACCTTGAAGAATGTTATGTATGTGCTTGGTATGAAGAAGAACTTGGTATCCACTGCCATGCTTGAGGATTGAGGCTATGATGTGATATTCTCAAAAGGAAAGGCATTCCTTTGACACATAGCCATGGGTCAAGTAAAGAAGATAGGGATTCAGGTGAAGAATCTCTATAATTTGGAGGTATAGGAGTGTGTTTCTTTGAGCACAAAAATAGAAAGGGTGCAGAATCGAGACATTGGTGAGTTGTGGCACACACGATTGGGCCACTTGCATGATGGGGCTTTTAAGATATTGTAGCAGACATCTACGGGTCTTCCCAAAGGTATGATTGAGCAACTTGATACATACAAGGGGTGTATTTTGGGAAAATACATCAAGTCTTCCTTTCACGACAAAGACAATTAAGCAAAGGCTATTCTAGAGTGAGTCCATTCAGATGTGTGTGGATCATTCTCGACAAAATCCATGGACAAACATAGGTATTATGTTATATTTGTTGAAGACTATTCTCGTAAATGTTGGATATTTTTCATGCAGAAAAAGGATCAAACTTTCACAAAGTTTTGTGATTTTAAAGCATTGGTGGAGAAAGAGTCAGGAAAGAAGGTTAAAGCTATACAAAGTGATAATGATGGTGAGTATGTCTCAAATGAGTTTAAGACGGAAGGGATTAAACGGGAGTTGATGACACCCCATAACCCTCAGCAAAATGGGGTGGCGAAGAGGAAGAACATAGCATAGTAGGGGCAGCATGGGCGACGTTGCATGATCAGGGCCTACCACTACACTTATGGGCTGAGACATGCAACACTACAATTTATGTTCATAATCGTAGCCCACATCGGATACCTGATATGAAGACACCAGAGGAGGCTTATTTCGGTAAGAGAGTAGATGTTGGTCACTTCATGATTTTTGGGTCATTGATATATTTCCATGTGACCAAAGATGCACGGAAGAAGCTTGAGTTGACAGAAAAGTTGGGGATGTTTGTGCGGTACACTAATACGCCTCACAAATATCAGGTGTAATTGCTAACTAGCAGGATGACGATGGTTCACAGGGATGTCAGATTCGATGAGGAGAAGGCCATGTGATTTTCCCTTGAGAGGGAGCTTGAGCTACATGCAGAAGAGGAGCTTTTAACTCCTATGGGTCAGGAGCCTCAAATTTATGTGGAGCAACCACATGCAGAGGATTAGGGAGTGGAGAGATCCACTTAGGCGGAGTCTTACAGAGAGGGAAGAAAACAAAATAGAGAGGATAATAGATTATTAGATGATGCACAGGAGAATGTGGGAGCACCCACTTCTTAGCACAGGCAGAGGAGGTCACCTGAGAGTTACACTAGATACATGGTTCTTATGGACAAATGTGTTGTGACATAGCCATCTTCCTTTAAGGAAGCAATGTAGCATCTAGTTTAGGTTGATGCCATGGTGGAGGAGTATGACTCCATAGTTCGTAATAGTGTTTGGGATGTGGTCCCAAGACCAGAGAAAAAGTCAATGGTGAGCTCCTGTTGGCTTTACAAGGTAAATCAAGATGCAGATGGTAGTGTGGAGAAGCATAATGCTAGATTTGTGGCCCGTGGCCTTTCACAGGTAGAGGGGATTGGCTATGATGAGAACTTTGATCCTCTTGCAAGGTATTTGTAAATCATGTCTATATTGGAACTATCAGCACAAATGGGTTGGAATATACAACATATGGGTGTGAAGACAAGCTTCCTTAATGGCATGATCTAAGAGGTTTACATAGAGTAGCCTGAAGGTTTTGAGGCCTTTGACTATGAGTCACATGTGTTCCAGTCAAGAGAGATTTGTATGGGATGAAGCAAGCACCCTGTGCTTTGTACACTAGGATAGACAACTACTTCATTGGGTTGGAGTTCATGAAGAGTGAAGTGAATGAAAACCTCTACCACATAGTGGTGGAAGGTAAAATGTTGATCATTGTACTTTATGTTGATGATTTCATACTGATAGGTGATGATCAGTTGATCAAATATTGCAACGAGGACCTTGCAAGAAAGTTTGAGATGAAGGACATGGGTCTCATGCATTAATTTATTGGCATGGAGGTATGGTAGGGAGATGGGCAGTTTTTGTGTTTCAGGGCAAGTATGCCAATGAGATACTCAAGATATTTTGCATGGAGAGTAGCAAACCCATGGAGACTCCTCTAGTAGGTAACTGGAGGAAGGAGGATGCTACTTCAGGGGAAGTAGTGCAAGCTATTGTTTATAGGTAGCTTGTGGGTTCACTCATGTACTTGGTGAACACACGACTGAATATGTGCTATGCAATTAACCAACTTAGTCAAGCGATGGTTAGGCCTACCAAGATTTATTGGAAGGTGACAAAGCATTTGTTGAGATACCTCAAGGGAACTTCTGAATATGGAATATGGTACAAGAGGATAGAGGGAGGGAAGCTTCAAGGCTTCACTGATGCATATTGGGTAGGGAGTCCATCTGACATGAGGAGCACATTAGGAGGGCTCTTCAATATTGGGTCAGCGACAATTTCTTGGTACAACAGGAAACAAAGATCGGTTGCACTTAGTTCAGTAGAGTAAGAGTACATGGCTATGAGTCAGGAAACATGTGAGGCCATATGGATAAGGAAGATCATGGTTGGTTTATTTGGCCATTAGATGGATGCAACTGTGATTTACTACGATAATCAAAGTTGTATCAAACTCTTTGAAAATCCATTTTTTCATGATCGGTCCAAGAATATTGATATCTGATATCATCATCCCAAAGATTGTGCATTGAGGCATATTATGTTGTTAGAGTACATTCCCACGGAGGAGCAATATGTTGACATTTTGAAAAAGGCATTATCAAGATATAAATTTGAGCTTCACAAAGATAGGATCAGGGTAACTGATAATCCATTTCTTGTTGAGAGGTAGTGTTGATAAATGGCAACAAGAAATTCTAGTTTAATTTGTCCTTGAATTAAACTGAGAATTAGAATTGAATTCTATTCTTATAGCAACTTGTAAATAGTTAGTTAAGTTTAATTAACTTAATTAGCTTAGGAATTTTGAGTTGGAAGTCTTTCTGAAGTCATGTATATGTTATCCTTAAGTTTTAGGGGTGCAGTATGAGTTTAAATTGAGTTGGAAATTAAATCACTTGGTTTACTGAGTTAAGTTCAGTTAAATTAGTTCTAAATTGTTTTTGGAACTAATAGAGGACTAACAATCAGTTGGTGGACTAATGCATCCACTAGTGCAACTCCAGTTAACTGAATATTCCCTCATGAGAAACTCATGCATGTTAGTTCAGAGAAAGACCTAGTTGAGACTAGAGTGCAGGGAGAGTGTACTATCAATGGTATTATTTACTAGAGTGTCAATATCATGAATGCATAAGAGATTGGTCCTATGTTTGGATTGCGCAGTTTTGGAAGCATGAATTCCCTTTAAATACGAGCTATTCATCCTAGGAATTATGCAAGAGATTAGGAGCTTGGAGAGATACTAAATAGGCTAAGGATTTGGCTTGAGCTATCTTGTGAGTTGAGAAATTTGAGAGTACTTGTGTGGAATAGTTCTAGTGAGAACAAGCTTTGAATCTTCACTCATATTTATGATTTAATGCAATATAGATAGTAGGGGTTTTGAGAAGTGGCTTTGCCCAAATACATCTTGTGTTATGTGCCATTGATTTATCTTCTTCTTGGTCATATTGTTTTTATGGATCTATTGGCTTCCACTAGTTGAAAGTAGAAGTAGATTCTTGTCATGTGCTTTAGTACATTGCACGAGCTTGTGAATCTACAAGGTTTTATACATGTTGAGTAGGGAACATTCCATAATTTGTTTGAAGATGCCTCATTCCACCATGTCCTCCATGCCTCATTAAAATATTCTCCCTGCCACCTGATACACGCATCTAAATTATGATATATCATACTCCATATCTGGGATGTTATAGGACCAGAAATAAACTAATGATCTATAGATTCCTCATCACCTTTGCATAAATCACACCAAGGTGGACCATGATAAGATATATTTTTTAGATTGTCTCCTGTAGCGATATTGTTTCCAAAAAACACCATAAAAATAGTCAAGCATTTGATGGACTTTTTAGTTTCCAAATATACCTCCACCACCATGACTATACCTTAGGTTCGTTTTAGCGTAAGAATATATATATATATATATATATCCTTCTTTAGGGGTGTATCTCCCATGCACAAAATGAATCCAAATTAGTTCATCCTCTCTATCGAGATTCCTAACATGAGAGTTTGTGAGGGGTCTGGTATAATTATTCCACAGTTCATGCCATTCTATAGGAAGATTGAGATTTTGTGCCGATAACCATCCTCGTGCCCAAATAGATGTGTTGTTTGAATCAACTATTTGATTTAATGTTCTTTTGCCCTTCTTAACAAAAAATGTCACAACTATAGGGGGGATTATGTGTTGATCACCACTTATAAACCATGGATCGAGGTCGATTCAAACCCGCTCACTCGATCCCACACTCCATGCCAAACCTGAACCGATGATATTGAACAAGTCAATTACAACCTTCCAAATAGTTGATATATTTAGTTTTCTCTTATTTGGATTCCTGGTCTAATCCTCCAAAGAGGGGGTAAATATATTTCCTTGATACAACCTTTGTCCATAAACTAGCAGGAGATAACAATCTCCATTCAACTTTAGCATCAAGCGCATGAGAGAAACAATTTAAATTTTTTATTCCCAAACCACCCCATTTTTTGGGAGTGAAATCGTTTCCCAACTAACCCAAGAAAAAGTTTTGCCTTATTTCGCGCCTCTTCACAAAAAACCACAACATATTTTTCGAACTAGGCCTAATATACCTTTAGGTATCTAGAAAAAAGACATCCAAAGCACTAGAATTGCCTCCAATACTAGTTTGATGAGTAATAATATTCCTACAAGAGATAACAAATCATTCATATCTATATATATATATACCTTCCAAATCAAAAGGTTTTGATTAATATTTATAATACTATTTCTTGTTTTTATTTTTTGATTCCATTTCATTTTTATTTCTATTTTTTTATGTAATTTGACTGAGTCAAATGGTTACATAACATAACAAGACAAGACATTACATCTCTTTCATAATAGGATTGATACCTCTTCATGACATAATCACTTCTTGTTGAAAATAACAACAAGAAATAATAAAAATAGAATCCAAAAATTCCAATTTTAATTTGTCCTTGAATTAAAATTGTGAATTAAAATCGTATTTAGTCTCACTAGCTGCTTGGAAATAATTAATTAATTCATTATGGATTAATTAGTCGGAGAAGTTAAAGTTAAAAGTCTTTCTGCAATCATGCAATAATTATTCCTTAGATAAGATTGAGTTATATTTGAGTTGTAATTAGTTAACTCAGTTTACTGAGTTAAGTCCAGTTAAATTAGTTCCAAACTGTTTAAGGAACTAATTGTGAGTTAACAATCAGTTGATGCATGCATGCACTCAACCAGTGTACTCCATATAACTGAAGATTCCCTCATCAGAAACTCATGCATGTCTATTTTGAGAAAGACCCAGTTGAGCTAAATGTCAAGGACAATGTATTATCAGTTGCACGTGTTTTCCTATAAAGGAAACTCATGCATGCAGTCAAGGGAAGGTTCCTTGAGGATTGCGCAGTCCTGACAATTTGTTAGAGCAGTGTGTGAGCATAGTGTTCCATTGGGTGAAGGAGATCATCCTAGACGAATTGCGCAAGGAAATAGGAGCTTGGAGGGTAGAGAGGAAGGCATGTGAGAAGCCAGGTTTGCCTGTGAGCATCCAGGAGGATTGTACTGAGAGTTGGCTAGCTATGACAGCTAAGGATTTGTATAATTTTGATGTATCTCCACCTTGTATGATAATACAGATAGTGGGGTTTTTAGTTGATGCTTTCCCCTAAGTATTTTATGTGTTTCATGTGCATTCATTCTTCTTCTTATGGTTATATGTGTTTAGCTCGATCTTGATCAATCTTTAAGCTTCTGCAAATTGATAGTAGAAGTAGGTTATAATATTTTTCTTTGGTTATATTGCATTATCGGGTTAATCTACAGTCAGATTTTCTACATAGTCTTAGAGCGAGATTTTTAGAGAATTTGCAGAATTTCTACATGGTATCAGAGCCAAGTTTATCGGCGTTGTGAATAGTATATGGAGTAGAGAATTCAAAGTTTGAAGTTCGGGGTTGCAGGTGAAAAATTGAATCCTTATCATACTTCAAGGTTGGCCAATAAAATTCTATGGCTTGAGACTCAAGTATGCCTTGGAAGGCAACTCGAATTACATAACATGGAGAGATAGAATGGAGGTTGTATTAGAAGACAATGGATTGAAGGATTTCATAGATCAAGATATCCCAAAGCCAACTTCAACTAATGCACAACAGTTGGCAGAGTGGAAGAAGTGTGTGGCAAAGGCAAGATGGATCATCCTAGAGGGAGTTCGAGACCATATTGTCTTGAGTCTCCATGGGAAGGATACTCCATATTTAATGTGGAAGACATTGAAGGACCTCTACCAGGACAATATCGCCTATAGGAAATTGGTGCTCAAGGATAAGCTTCGAAGAATCAAGATGGTACAGGGTGATACTACTTCCACATATCTAAACAAGCTCACCACCTGCAGAGATGAGCTTAGCAGTGTGGGAGTAACTACTACCAATGATGATATGGTGAGCCTCGCTCTCCTTGGCCTTCCAAAGAGCTGGAATAGCTACCAGGACTCTGTGAATGGAAGGGAGAAACTACCGGATTGGGAACAACTATGGTTGGATCTCATGTAGGAGGAGATCAAGAGGAGCACACGAGATGGTTCTTCATCCAAGGATGATGATGAAGAAAATTTGGCCTTAGCGAGTAAAGAAAGGAAAGGGAAGGGGAAGGATTCTCATTCCAAATCGAATTCTTCTCATGGAGGGAAGAAGGGTGACACATTTGAAGTGAGATGTTTTAATTGTCATGAGATGGGACATTATGGAACTAATTTCCTATCGAATAAGTCCAAGAAGGGATCCTTGGAAGGATTAGAAGGTGAGGCATTACCCTCTCAGTTCGAAATGGACTTTACCCTCATTGCATGCATGGTGTCATCGATGATAGGTTATGTATGGTATATTGACAGTGGAGCCTCATTCCACATGAACGATAATAAAAGTTTATTCATTGCCTTGAAGGAGAAAGACCTCAAGATGTGCATAGAGATGGGTGATGAAGAAAGGTATAATGTTTCAAGAGTGGGCATAGTTGCTTTTCAGAAGGAGCATGGACCTCCTATCACCTTGACAAATGTGAAGTATGTGCCTGGACTGAAGAAGAACTTGGTATCGGTCGCGATGTTGGAGGACAAAGGCTATGATGCTGTCTTTAGTAAGGGAAAGGTTTTCCTTAGACACATCACCATGAGACACGTGAAACTGATCGGTTCACAAGATAAGAACCTGTATGCTCTTGAGGTTCAAGATGCATGCAAAGCCTTGAGGAGCAAGGTAAATGTTATAGGCTTGGTGGTTGAGAGGGAGAGTAAATTACCTCTCAACATGCAGCCCCAGAAGAAGTCTCAGACAATTGTGGCTCCACAATTATGGAGGAGCCACAATTAGAGATGTGGGCAAAGGGATCACATGTAGCCATACCTCCAGGTGTGAGGTGGGGAGATGTGAAGCGATAGTCCCATGAAGGCTGAAATTAGGCAGGGTCGTTGAGAGGTGTTATCTCATGGATCATAACTTGCTATGGGAGCCAAAAGTACATAGTAGTGGGAGGAATCAGTGGGATTGATGCAATTAGAGATCAAAGTGATAGAGGCTAGAGCAGTCAGATACTGAAGAGCGCAGAGAAGGATTGACATGTTATGAAACCAGCTCACAAAAAGATAGAAAAGATAGATCAATGCCTTAGAAATAAGCCTCTTCGAGGTGGCAACCTCCTTTACATTACACAAATGAACAATTCTTAGATGATTCAATTGAAAAAACCTCCTTTCTATATATAGGAGTCTAAGGGGTCAGAATATAACCAAGTCGACCTAACAATAATAATATAAAGGCATACAAATAACAATAGAGGGTTTCTATGGGGCACAATAATAACAATATGGGGACAATAGGGGCACACCAATAATAATAAGGGATACAACGACAATAGTAATGGGGGAATCACTAATGTTATAGGGACCTAACATGCCCCTCTCCTTCAAAAAAGTGTTGTCCTCAATGCCTGAGTAGTTCTAGATGCTTTTGTATAAAATTCTCATCCTCGCTTCTGGAATGTTCAGGGGATAAGTTCTTCCACTTGATGAGATATTCTGAAATTGATCGATTTCGTAGCTGTCGAGTTCTTGTTTCTATGACTGCTTCTAGTTCCAATATAATTTTTCTCAAGTTCTGCCAATATTGTTTGAACTGGGAGTTTGTCTCCTATAACCTCCTTTAAACATGAAACATGGAAAACTGGGTGCACTCGAGAAGCTGCAAGAAGCTCCAATTTGTATGCCATAACACCAATCTTTTGCAACATCTTGTACGGACCATAATACTTTGGTGATAATTTATTATCCTTCTTAGCTTGCTTGAGGGACATTTGTTTATATGGTTGTAGCCGTAGGAATACCCAGTCACCTACATCAAAACTTCTTTCACTGCGATGTTGATCTGCCTGTTGTTTCATTCTATTCTGTGCCAACGTGAGGTTATCCCTTAAGAGTTGGAGAACTTGTTGTTGATGCTCGATGTGATGCTCCACTGCTTGAACCTTATAATTTTCTCTTGAATATGATGTGATGGATGGGGGATGATATTGATAAAGTTCCATAAATGGGGTCATTTTTTCTGTAGTATGGAAGGAAGTGTTATACCACTATTTCACTAGAGGCAACCATTTGACCCATTATGTCTGTTTATCAGATATAAAGCAACGAAGATATCCTTCCAAACATTTGTTTACTATCTCAGTCTGCCCATCAGATTGTGGATGATAAAATGAGCTATGAGCTAACTGAGTATCGAGACAAGAAAATAATTCTGTCCAAAACTTTCAGTGAAAATGGGATCTTTGTCACTTACAATAATCTTTGGATTTCCATGTAGCTTTTGAATTGTTTCCATAAATGCCGTAGAAACTTTATTAGCTTTAAATGGATGTGATAATGCGCAAAAGTGTGCATACTAGGTAAGTCTGTCAACTACCACCATGATGACACTCTTTCCTTCGTACTTGGGTAAACATGTGATAAAATCCATTGAAACCTCCTCCCGACGTTGGATTGGAATGGATAAAGGTTGTAATAGACCTGGGGTCTTAATTGTTTGAACTTTATTTTTTTGGCAAACCAAACATTCTGCCATAAAATTTTGAATATCTGATTAAAGGCCATCCCAAAAAAAATCCTTCTTAACCTTGTGGTAAGTTTTTAAAAATCCTGAGTGCCCTCCTAAGGGATAAGTGTGCAATTCCATAAGAATATTT
>APFE030342914.1:0-37480 GCA_000404065.3 Pinus taeda
TTCAGGACCTATTACATGGGCTTGCAAGAAACAAGCTTCCATTTCTCTTTCTTCAGCAGAAGTAGAGTATCATGGTGCTGTAGAGGCTAGTAAGGAAGCCTTGTGGCTTCGTGAGATCCTATCAGAGTTTGGTTTTGAGCAGCAGCATCCGACTACACTTTTGTGTGATAATCAGAGTGCCATTCAGCTTTGCAAAGATCCAGTTCAGCATCAGCGCAGCAAACACATTTAATACACATGCACTTCATCAGAAAGCTCATTCATGACCATGTTCTTGAAGTGCAATATTGTTCAACAGATGATCAGGTTGCAGACATCTTCACAAAGGCTCTCACAGTGGCGAAGTTCACTAAACTTCGATTTATGGTTGGAGTTCAGGAAGTTGTCACTAAGGGGGGATAGGCTCTAGTGCCTCCTTCCTTCTCCTATTGTGTCATATTGTAAATCCTTCAATCCTATCCCAAGTTGTTCTTAAGGGGGGATGTTAGGATATTCCGACACATAGGAATATTTAAGTTTAACTTGGTCTAGTATAGAGTTAGGTAAAGTGTGTTTCTTTACTGTGTACATTTGTAACTTGCAATCCGACGGTCACGATATGTAGTGATTGGACGGTTCATTCTCTCCTCGGTATTACTGACACTTGATCCGTGGCTTGACACCCGATTGGTCCATGAATTCTATTTAAAGCGCATGGAGGGTCATTTGTAGGTTCACCGTGCATGAGAGAAGCTTATGTAAATTTTCATTCTTTTATCAATAAATTGCCTATAGTAGCCACGTTGGCACAGGCCGTGGAGTGTTTCCCTCTCTGAGGGTTTTAATCACGTCAAAATACAGGTGTATTGATCTGTGATCTGTTTGTGAGCGGTGTCCTTTTGGTGTTCTGTCTGAGGAACTTACCCTGTAAATTCCTACATTGACTTCTATCTGCATTTTACTTTAATGTGATGTGATTGCTAATCTAGAAAAGATATTGAGCTAACTGTGAAAATTGAAATAAATTGCTAACATAACTAAAATAAATCTTTTATGATAGGATAGCTTTACAACTACTTTTGAGACAACATAATCTTTTAGTGTACATTGTAACCCAATTACATATCTTTGGGAGACTCAATGCTAGTTATCAAATGGATCTATGAAGAAATTGCAACTGAGAGATTTTCCTTACCAACCCTTCTATGAATTTTTTTTGAATCTACATACATGTTTCACATATACATCTATAACTCACGTTTATAGGGATACAAATAGTATTGTACATAGGCTTGAAGTTGGATTGAACCAAGGTACCTATTTCAATAATCTAGAATCAACAACAAATCTCTTATGAAATTATGAATTTAAAGCTACTTTTTAGACAACATAATTGTTTAGTGTAACACAATTACAGATATCTCGGAGACTCAATGCTAGTTATCAAATAGATTTGTGAACAAATTACAACTTAAAATCTTTCCTTACTAACCTTTCTATAATATATTTTTGAATCTACATACATCTTTCACATATACATATATAACTCTCATTTGTAAACATACACATAATGTTGTAAATAAACTTCAAATTGAATTGAAACAAGATATCTACCTTATTTCAATAGTATGAAATCAACGAATTAAAAAATGAATAAAAATATTCATAAATCATGAATCTAAACTTCAACATATTCATTCTTGTAACTCAAATTGTGTATAATGATCAACGTAACACATTTAAAAGAATAACCATAAACTGTGGACCCCAACTTCAGCATTTTCGCTCTTATATAACTAAGAGGCTACAGATATAACTAAATTTCATCAATGATAATGATGAATCAAACATAGAAATGCATATATAATTGAATTTTTTTAATGAAAAATTATGTTGCAGAACTAGAAAATCCTTAGTACGAGAAACGTCATGTAGGTAAAACTAGGAAATCCATAATGTCATAAAATGTCATGAAACAATGAGGCATGGTTACTACTGGGTGTAGCTATGGCGACGGAAGTTCTGTTCGACAAAGGGGACATGTGAAAGATATGCGGAACCATTTTGAAATGTAGTGAAAGCGAAACACGTGGGAACATGGTAAACGATGTAGATTATGATTTCCATCACCATTTTCATTGCCATCTTTCTCGACAAAATGCAAACCTTCTATGAAAATAGTGCATGTTTGTTTCTGTGCTTCTTCTTCATCAGTAACTTCGTCTATTTCAACACGATCACATACATATTCCATCATCATTTCAATTAATTCATCATATTCCTCGTGTGTCTCCTCTTCAAGAAATCGTAGACATTGCAATATGTTTACAACAAGGTAATTATACTCAGAGTTGATGCCACCTATCCCTGAAAGGGTCTACGGAATGTTAACCCTCAATTGAATGAGGGGAACTCGATTCATTTACAAGAATCTCTTTTGTGTACCTGATCGCAAGAAGATCCTTATGTCCATTTTGGAAATGGAAGTCAAAGGTTTCACGGTGGCATTCATTGATGGAAAGGTACATGTTTGAAAATAGAATTTTCAAAGATGCTTTTTCTCATGGGTTCAGGGTTGGCAGTTTGTATCAAGTCGTAGGATGGTCCATTGGTGCCATGTCAATTTTCACATCTCATCTATGGAACTCGATGCCTAATTATTATGTGTTCCTACCCAATGTGAGTTAGATGGTGATAGGAATGACTGAATTGAAGAAGAGCATGAAGGTACATGTCCGAGATGTACCAAGGAAAAGTCTTACAAGGGGACCATTCCACTCATGTAGTAGATCCACAAGTTTGGAACAACGCAAGGGGTTTGAGATTCATGATCGAGAATATCATGTGTGCGGGTGGAATAAAGCACTTTATGGCTTGAAGAAAAACACTTTGGGCTTAGTATGAGAGGATTGATAACTTTTCGATGAAGCTGAGATTCACTACGAGTGAATCTGATCCGAAACATTGCTCGAAGGTTATGGATGATAGACTGATCCAAACTTAAACAGGAACGCAAAAAATTACAGAGATAACCATAAACACAGATATGCAACAGAAATAATACTTCATTTCATTAATGTAAAACACTAAAATATGCTTACAAACAGTAATGGAAATCAACCAGCTAGGGTGATGGTAGCTTATCTCTGAGAAGAGATGTGGTGGCTACATGCCTCTTAACTATGTTACAATGAGGATCGAAGGCCTATTTATTGTTGAGAAACAATGGAAAACCCTTCACATCCCAAAACCTAACCCTAGAAGATGAAACACCAAATTGTGGGTCCCGTTTGGTTAAATTGGTACATCAATTTCCCGGGGTCGTAACTTTAGAATACAATCTTCATTTGATGCGTACGATAGCTCGTTAGAAATATCTATCCATGAACTACCACTTTGAGAAGGGAAACATCGGTCCATGGACCTATGTTGCCCCCAGATTTCCCAAAAACGTTGTTTAGGGCCTCAAAACAGCTCTGGAAGTTCAGGACCCAAAAACTGCTATAAATAGTAAAATGTGCTACAATTTAGGAAACCGAAAAAAATAAAAGAGACAATTACGGGGGTCCAAATGGGATAGGTGGGTGGCCACCAACATCCACCTCGATCATAGACCTATCATACTGACACCTTCTGAGGACAACCTATTTTGATAGGTGCAGACCCTCTAATTTGCAAAAGAGGGAGTTGGATTTCGGATTTGGGATGATAAACTGCAAGCCTCTGACTACCTCGAGAATATTAACTTTCAAAAGTTATATGGTAGTGATGTCAGAACAGATTTGGGAAATTACTTTGAGTTTCATAAATTCATTCGTGTTGATGTTCCTGGTGAACCTACCTGTGGACATATGTTTTCTATTTAACATGATGAGATCATATATGGTGGAGCCTCACTTGATTGGTGCTAAGAATATTCTGAGATATCTTTGGGGCACAATCACTCATGGATTGTGATACATTACCAGAATTATGAAGTTGCATGATTATTCAAATGCTGGCTAGGCACACAGCGTGGAGGATCTCAAGAGCACTTCTCAGTGTCGATTCTCTTTTGGTTCTTCTAGATATACTGGATGACCAGGAAGCAGGAAGCAAAATACAATTTGTTTGAGCAGTGTTTATACTAAACACATAGCTACAAGTATGACCTTGTGTGAAGTTGTCTCGTTACGGGAACTCTTCATTGAGCTATTAGTACACAAGATGGATACCACCGTGATCTTCTGTGTCAACCAAGGGGGAATTGAATTGTTGAGGAATCATGTATTCTATGATTGCTCTAGTATATAGACATAAGATATGACCTTATGTGGGATATGGTATGTGAATGAGAGTGGAGGCTTTATCACATTCAAACTGATGTATAAGTAGCAGACATTCTGTCAAAGCCATGGGGAAAGGTCGAATTAATGACTTGGAGTCGTTGAGAGACCTTCTTATGAGGGTCCTACATGTTACATGCATTAAGATCTCAGAGCTCTAGAGGGCTTGGGATACTTACTTAAGAAACATGTGATCATAGGGTGATTCACCCTCCCCTAATGGTGCACTATGTATAGGGTGAATGGCTCAAACTTCCCTTGTGATACCCTATGGTGACTCCCTGTGGTGACTTAGGGATAGGATGAATGGTGACTTAGGGACTCATGGGAAGAACCTCCCAACAGGGAAATGGGGTTAGGGACCATAGTAGTACTATCAATAGACACATCATTGTATATACAGTACTCCCTATGCTAGGATCATCCATTGATCTGTCATCAATGAAACTGATATGGGATCAGTATAAGTGAATTGGGATACTCTGTTGTGATATTGATATGGGATCAATAAAACTAACTTTAGAGAATGGTATGAGACATTCTCGATCAATTCTTCTTCTTCTTCATGGTTCAGAAGAGTAGAGAAGTGTAGGGCACTAATGGCAGAGATAGTACAGTCTATCTGTGTTATAAGACAATTTGTCAAAGTGAGCAACCAAATAAACCCCACATGTGCTCAAAATTTTAATATAACAGGAGATGACTTGATAGTCATTTCTACAAACACTTCTATCATGATTTCTCTCCACTTGTCTTAGGTTTTATCAGAAGAGAAATCTAGGAGTGGAAGCCCTAGATGTTGGAGGAAAAGATGATGCCCTAGGCCCAGATGTAAGGCAGCCCTAGACAAAGGGTACCCTAAGGAAGACCTAAAGGCTGCCCTAAACGTTGATCTATTCCATCCCTAAAAGTTGGTCTAATTCAGCCCTAACAGACGTCAAACCAAAGGGTCTTATGAGTAGCATGAAGGGTCAAAGGGAGAGCATGTAGGATACCCTTGAAAACATGAAGGGCTATGTGGACAATAAGGTCTTAGCCTCCGTATAAAAGGTCAAAGGGACAGCGTGGAGGCTTCCCTAGATAGCATGGAGGCTACCCTAGAGAGCGTGAAGGGCTATATGGATAGCAGCTTCTCAAGGGAGGTAAGTCACACTCTTTTTAAGGACTGTTGCAGAGTTTAGAGGTGGTTGTTAGGTTACTATTGATGTCCTAACCAGAGTTGTTGAACTGCTACAATGCACCAACATTCAAGTATAAGTATGAGGATAATTTGATGATGAGAGTGTTGCTAGAAGAATCAGTGTAAGCATGTACATGTTGGTAGGATAATTTGATGATGAGAGTGTTTCTATAAGAATCAGTGTAAGCATGTACAACTTGGCAAGCATGGATAGACAACATGGCAAGCATAACAAGCTGCGATGGGACAAGAGTTGTGACATGGCAGCAAAGGTACATGGTGCTGCAAACTCATTGGACATAACAATGTTCAAACAAGAGTTGTGACATAGAAATAAAGGTGCATGGTGTTGCAAACTCATTGGATAGCACAATGATGGAACAATAACATGTTGCTACAAGAGCATGTTGGGACAACCACAATGATGGGACAATAGCTGCTACAAGATCATGTTGGGACAACAACATGTTGGGATAGCACAATGATTATGACAACTATGACATGGTGCTCCGAACTCATTGGATAACACAATGATGGGGCAAGGACATGTTTTGACAACAATATGTTGGGACAGCAGCATGTTAGGACAACAACATGTTGGGACATCACAATGATTAGGAAAGCTATGACATTATGCAACAATGGCACAATAGGACAGCAACAACATCAAGTACATGGTGGTTGTACATAGTGGTATGGTATATGGGAAAACTATATTTAGTGCAGCAAGTTCATGGTGGTGCAGGACAACACTAACAAGAAGTAGATCCTCATTGTGCATAATGGTATGGTACATGGGACAACTGTATATTTAGTGCAACAACTTCATGTTGCTGCAATAGTATCTTACATGGGACAACAACAACAGCAAGGTGCAACAAGCATAGTGCTGCAAGCACACTGGGACAACAGTATGGTACTTTGTGCAGCAAGTACACAAAGCAACAATGGTGCAACAAGCACATGGGTGACATCATGGTGAAAGAGTGGCACAAGGTACATCATTGCTAAACACTAGGACAACAATGTAGCATAGGGTGCAACAATATGATGTGTATAGCATGATCATAAGGATCATTGTGATGATGGTGCAGCACTATGAGGTGCAGCAGATGAATAGATGTAGCACAATGATAGGTGAAGCAGTCACCTTGGAGAATTAGTTGAACCAACGTGTCTTCAACTGATCTCATGTATCATCTTCTTAGAGATGATCAAAGTGTTGACTTTGATTGTAAATGTGTTATCTCTCTATTGAAGAACATATAAGAAGAATTGACCAAGGGTTTCGTTACATTGGGGTTTGTGCCACATCTTGTGTTTATGTGATTGCTAATCTGGAAAAGGTATTGAGCTAAATGTGAAAATTGAAATAAATTGCTAACATACCTAAAATAAATATTCTATGATAGGATGGCTTTAGAGACAACATAATCTCTTAGTGTACATTGTAACCCAATTACATATCTTTGGGAGACTCAATGCTAGTTATCAAATGGATCTCTGAAGAAATTGCAACTGAGAGCTTTTCCTTACCAACCCTTCTATGATAATTTTTTGAATCTACATACATGTTTCACATATACGTCTATAACTCACATTTATAGGGATACAAATAATATTGTACATAGCCTTGAAGTTGTGTTGAACCAAGGTACCTACTTCAATAATCTAGAATCAAAAAAGAATCTCTTATGAAAGGATGACTTTAAACCTACTTTTCAGACAACATAATTGTTTAGTGTAGCCCAATTACAGATATTTGGGAGACTCAATGCATTTCTGAAAAAATTATGGGACAATAGCATGTTGGGACATCAGCATGTTAGGACAACATCAAGTTGGGACAACACTGGGACAACACAATGATTAGGACAACTATGACATGGTGTTGCAAACTCATTGGATAACACAATGATGGGACAACGAGATGTTGGGACAACAACATGTTGGGACAGCAGGGACAACACAATGATTAGGACAACTATGACATTGTGCAGTAGTGACACAATAGGACAACAACAACATGAAGTATATGGTGGCTGTACATAGCAACATGTTGTACATAGCAACATGTTAGGACAGCAGGGACAACACAATGATTAGGACAGCTATGACATTGTGCAATAGTGGCACAATAGGATAGCAACAACATCAAGTACATGATGGTTGTACATAGTGGTATGGTACATGGGACAACAGTATTTAGTACAACAAGTTCATGGTGCTACTATAGGACAATAACAACAACAAGTAGATGGTGGTTGTAGATAATGGTATGGTACATGCCACAACTATAAATTTATATTTAGTGCATCAATTTCATGGTGGTGTAATAGTATGGTACATGGAAGGACAACAACAACAAGGTGAAACAAGCATAGTGCTAAGTCAAAGTGTTGACTTCTGTTGTAAATGTACTATCTCTCTATTGAAGAACATATAAGAAGAATTAAGCAACCTTTTCCCCACCTTGGGGTTTGTCACTGGCTAGGGCCACATCTTGTGTTTATGTTTATGTTCTATCTACAATTTACTTTAATGTGATGTGATTGATAATCTAGAAAAAGGTATTGAGCTAACTGTGAAAATTGAAATGAATTGCTAACATACCTAAAATAAATCTTTTATGATAGGATGGCTTTAAAGCTACTTTTGACACAACATAATCTTTTACTGTACATTGTAACCCATTTACAGATCTTTGGGAGACTCAATGGTAGTTATCAAATGGATATGTGAAGAAATTGCAATTGGGAGCTTTTCCTTACCAACCCTTCTATGATAATATTTTGAATCTACATACATGTTTCATATATACATCTATAACCCACATTTATAGGGATACAAATCTTATTGTACATAGGCTTAAAGTTGGGTTGAACCAAGGTACCTATTTCAATAATCCAGAATCAACAAAAAGATCTCTTATGAAATGATGACTTTAAAACTACTTTTTAGACAACATAATTGTTTAGTGTAACCCAATTACAAATATTTGGGAGACTCAATGCCAGTTATCAAATATATTTCTGAAAAAATCACAACTTCAAATTTTTCCTTACCAACCCTTCTATAATATATTTTTGAATCTACATACATCTTTCACATAACTCTCATTTATAAATATACACACTGTTTTAAATAAACTTGAAATTTATAAGCATACATATAATGTTTTAAATAAACTTGAAATTGAATTGAAACTAGATATCTAGTTTATTTCAATATTCTAGAATCAACGAATTAAAGAAAAATTCATAAATCATGAATCTAAACTTCAGCATATTCATTGCTATAACTCAGATCGTGTATAATAATCAACGTAACACACTTAAAAAACATAACCATAAACCGTGGACCCCAACTTCAGCATTTTCACTGTTATATAAGTAAAACCAGTAAATCCATAAGGTCATAAAATGTCATGAAACAATGAGGCCTGGTTACCACTGGGTGTAGCTATGGCGACGGAAGTTCTCTTCGGCAAAGGGGGCATGAGAAAGATGTGCGGAACCATTTTGAAATGCAGTCAGAGTGGAACACGTGGGAACATGGTAAACGATGCAGAGTAGGATTTTCATCGCCATCTTCCTCGACAAAATGCAAACCTTCTATGCAAATAGCGCATGTTGGCTTCTCTGCTTCTTCTTCATGGGTAACTTCATCTATTTCAACACGATCACAAAAATATTCCAACATCATTTCAATTAATTCATCTTCCTCATCTGTCTCAGCTTCACGAAACCGTGGATGAATCGCTCGCTCTTCTTCACTTATTTCATCTTCATCGTCTGTTATCACAATTGGATCCGAACGCCTCAGTTCATCCAAATTAAATAACTGGGCATACCTGTTATCTCGTAAGATATTGCCTGCGCCAACCGGATCATCTGTTATGCCATTGCCTGCGCCAACTAGGGCCGGCCCCTCTTGATCATTGAGTGTCCCACCATTTTCAGATCCTTCCATTTTCGTAGCACCAGGGTTTATGAAACGCCAAGAAAAATTGTTCTTTATCAAACGCAACCTAGATCGAGCGTAGCACAAGAGTGATGGTGATATTAACCTTAAACTCAATTCATTTTAGTTACAAAAATATGTTTTCGGGGGGTGATAATAGCGATCGTGATAATAACACTGGAGAATTAGGTGTTTGAAATGGGCAAAACCCTACATTGCCGAGTGATAATAGCGGGTGCTAATAGCGACAGCGATGGAGAACAAAAATATCGACAGCGATGGAGAACCAGGAATTTCGAAAATGTTTCATAATTTTTTTTAATAGTGATAAAATAAAGAAAATTATTTTTTTTTAACCTAATAATTTAAAAATAATCTTTTTTCTTTTTATTTTCATTTTCAAAAGTGTATTATTTTAAATTATTTTTATTATTTTAAAATATTGTTTAAATAATGAATAGTCACTTACTTAATATGGTAAGTGGTTTGACACTAATATTGTCTAGTTTCTTTATGTAAGGGAGGGAGATTTTGTAATAATGAATAGTCACTCCCAATGCTAGTAAAGTGGTAGTAATTCCCTAACCTGAGGGTTTCTTTTGTCCATGGGGATTATAATATTTCAGGAAAAATATGGCATCATAAATGCAAGCATAATATTCTTGTAAAGTAACTTTAATTCCCTAACCTCTAGGTTTCTTTTGTCCATGGGGTTTATAATATGTTTGGAAATTTTTTCTTTTGTCCATGGGGATTATAATATTTCAGGAAAAATATGGCATCATAAATGCAAGCATAATATTCTTGTAAAGTAACTTTAATTCCCTAACCTCTAGGTTTCTTTTGTCCATGGGGTTTATAATATGTTTGGAAAATTATGGTATGATAAATGCAACCATAATATCACTTAAAATTCCATGGTGGAAACAATGGTAAGAGCTTTCTTAATCATTGTACTATTAGAAAGATATATGTTTTTAACTTGGGGAAATTCAATGTCAAAATGTAAAAAAATTATTAACCTTGTGTCACTTTTTCATAGGGGACCTCGAGTTGTGTAATGATGTTAACTATAGAATTCACAATATCCAACAAAGGTTTGGAAATTCATGGTTTGGAAATGAAATGGAATTTTGTTTTAACACAAAAACATTTAGGTTAATCATCATTTATGTTTCCAAGATATTTGTCGTTTCTTTATCATACCCACAAGCATGGCTTGTTAGGAATACCACTCCTCATTTGGAAAATGAGTTGAGAGCGTACTTGGGGGTGTACAACCCAAGGCTATTATGATGTAGGTGTTCTACCACATGATTATTCACGGTCATCGATGGGAAGACCAATGGGCAATAGGAGGGTTTGATATAACCCTATATGATTGCAGGTTGAGGTTGAGCTCCCTAATGAGATCCTAGGGTCGTGATATGCTCTCATGTGTGTTTGGGTATCCTATTTCTAGATATGGGGTTGTATATGTATAGCTCCCCCATGAGATTTTGGGTCGAGATGTGCTCCTCGATGTGGTTGCAGATTGAGACATGTTCCCTAATGATATTCTCTCTAATGACAATCAATGATAATATTTCGGGTAACATCTCATTGGAAAATATTATAGGTAGTAGGCTAATGGATAGAGGGAGGTAACTTGATCTCTCCTTTGGTAACAAATTCTTCTTCTTCTATATTCAAATATGTTCAACATATGAGAAGGAACAATCAAGAGATAAGCATGAATAAGCAAAGGATAGATTGAGATGTACAATAATGATTTGTGATGTTGACACACTTTAGATGGACATGGCACAATGACTACATGACAAAAATGATTAGTGATAATACATGATGACACTTGAAGATTTTAGAATGGCATATTGATTGATGGACAAATATTAGCAGGTGGAATTCTCCCTAGTTAATAGGGAGAGTTAATTTTTCCAACTGTGGTCAAATTCCACCTTGGAAAACTCAAATGATTGATATTATTATTTGATTAGATTATTTTTTGAGAGGACCAAAATCGACCTAAAGATCACCCAATTTAGTCAAGTGGAATTTGAGTTATGAAATATTCTATTCATACATGAATTTTGGAATCGGTCGGCCCTAATCACATTGGTAACTACTTAGATTGGCCTTAACCGTAAGCGGATCCTCATGAAATCCTATAAATAGAAGAGACCTCAAGCTCATTTGGACACATTCTATCAAACTCTCATCTCTCCTCTTATTGTCATGGCTCGCATAGGTTCAACGAAAGGAGTTCACTCAAGGGTCCGAAATCACAAGTGTAAGGTTCGCTCTGACTTAGGGTTTTTGCATCCCTGGACGCTCACAAAAGAACTAGAAAATTTAATACTTGAACGTTGGCACACAGGCATATGTGTGTATCTAGGGAGGTTTGGACATTGTCACAATGAGTTATGAGAGCATCCACGGCGTGAGTGTAAGATCGGGTTATATTAGTCCCTTAACGCTCACACAAAGTAGTCCTGAGAGCATCAATGATGCCATAGATCCTCGCACAAGAGTCTTATGAGATAGTGTAGGGCTTGAAGTAAGTCTGGGAATGTTTGACCCCAGACATTGTCATCCAGTTCACCTAGGAGTTTCCAGATCTGTTTTGGACATTGTCATCTAATTAAGCAGAGAGCATCAAGATCTGTTATAGATGCTTAGACAACTCCTTCTCCTTGCATTTAGGACTCATGGATGGGAATTTTTTATTTCAAAGATTCTACTTAGTTACAGTGGTGTTCAGTAGTATTCAAAAGTTGATTATAGTTAGTGACAACATGGTTCAACCATCAAAATCAGGGTTTTGTTTCCAAGCATGATTAGAGTTGTTTCATGGATGTCGTAATTATTTTGTTGCATAAATGAAGTTATGGATCATTGTATTCTCTTTTCTTGAATTATTTTATGTTGATCTAAGAAGAAGAATATTTGCAAGGGTTTCCCCATAATGTGTTTTTCCCTAGTCTCAGACAAACCTTGGTGTCTTTATGTGTATGCATTCTTTTCTTCTATTGTTCCTTTATGTTCTGATGCATTAATGATGAGGGTGATGTTGTTCTTTCTATATAATTGCATATGTTGATGAATAATGGTGTATATCTAAATAATGTTATGATGATATATGGTGAACTTAATATAGTAATGAAGAAATGTAATTATCAAAGAAAACAACAATGTACCCCTATTAAAAAATTAACAGAATACACATTTGTTGCTTGACCCTCAATAATTATAAGAGGGAAAAGGAGAAGTTTGTAGCCCTTTTCCATTGATGTCAAAAGGGGAGAGTAATGTGCAATGGCCCATGCAAAGGAGAGAAATCCATTTGTGGCTCATGATAGGAGAAGTGTAGAAGTAGAATGAGGATTGGCCATTAATGTGGAGAAATAATGAGGTGTTTCCATCAATGCCAAAGGGGGAGATTATTGGACAGTTGACATTGCCTGGATAGTGATTTGAAATGAGTGTGTTGGAATTGATGTGAACAACCATGGGAGAGGTGTGTTGGACAATTTCCGTTGGCTAACAGTTGGAAAGTCTGTTGGCATTGATGTTTGAAGCTCTAGGGGAGCTTGTAATACCCTCCTCCCACATTTAACCATCTTAACTAGCCTACTCTAATAAACATGTGATGAGGGGCTACTAAAATCTTATTCAAATCCCCATGTACAGTTAAGGAAGTGGAACCAACACAAAACAACCAACCTGACCTTTTGCACATGTCATAGAACCTACTTGAGCCAACCAACCCTTTTAGGTGATAAACCCCTCAGACAACTTGACACTTAACCTCCCTAGAGACATACTCACTCCCATTCCATGGGCATGCATGCAACTAGGGCCCTCCATTTGCTCTCATAGCATGGGCATGCAATAAATCGGGGTAATTTTCAACTAGTTTTAATCTTGCAACTCCAGATTATGTGCCACATTTTCAGGGCCACGACTCATGCCACTATCTAGAACTCCATGAAATGTTCAAGAATGAAAATTAATATCAAAGCAATAATAAAAATTTAAATATTTGAAAAAAGACTTGATTGGAATGCTACTAGTGATGAGAGGAATTTCCTCAAACATGTTACAAATATGCAATCTACGGGTCATAAGAATAGATATGAGCATAGGGGTCTCATAATTATTTGAGAATCGCTAAGAAGCATTCATGCCTTATCACATTAGTTGCATTATCATCTATTAGTTCATATATTCATTTTTTATTCATTTACAAATCAAAACGTGATGAAACCCATACATCATCATTGTCATAAAGCATACTCATAACCAACATATACACAACAAAAATAATAAGGATACATCAATCATAAATGGCACATATGAACTAGTACATTTAATCATAAAATACCCAGAAAAGGAACTGTTATTAATGAATGCAAAAATAAACAAAATTTCGGACTTCCATTAACCACCTGACCATAGATTGTCTAAAGAAAATATTTCTTTAAACCAATCACCCCCGTGCCATATTCCAAGAATGAATGGGGGACTCATAACCAAAACTCAACGAGGGCTTTCCAAGGCTACACAAACTCATCCTCATCAATAGAGGCAGGCTTTAGCACAATCCTCACTAGATCACTATGCCAAAACAAACATGGATGCAACCAAATTTCTCCACCTACACCATAAGGAATTTTCCTATCTCCTAATCTCTAGGCTTTACCACAAACCACACTAGATCACTAGGCCTTAACTGAGACTATATTATTTTCGCTTTACTATATATCTCATCTAGGGATTCCTAGACCTAATCAAGACTCCACCCTCCAGGCTTTACCGTATATCCCATCCTGGGATTCTTAAGACTAATGGAGAGCGCCCACCTCTAGGATTTATGATATATCCCATCAAATGTAGGTGGCTTGGATTTCTTAAGATCATCTGGAAAATATCCCTTGTCACTCCTCTTGTAAGGATGATAGCGATGACGATTATGGTGCTTGTCAAAACCAAAATTATAAGAGTACATGTGTCCATAACCTTTCCTATCGAGAGTGTCCAAGAGCTTTTCATCTCTAACCATCTCATCCCCATCTGACCCATGCCCACCTTGAGATATACTTCCACATGTGCCATTAATTCTTTCCTCTTATCCATGGTTGATCCAAAGTGGTCCTCGTCTCTGCAATTCTAGCAAACCCTAAAGGATTACTTCATTAGCTTCTGTTTGTATCTACTATGCCTACATGATTCTATCATTATCTACTTTGCAACTTCTTAACTCTTCCTTCAAGCTTCTTGATGTGTCTGCTAAGTCAAAAGAGTGATCGACACCACACTGCTCATCTTATCCATAGGAAGAATCTCTTGATCTCTAGTCTACCATCCTACTAGTCATCTTTGATCTCTTTCCTGTCACACATACCATGTCATCTAAACCAAAATATAAATATAATCAACATACCTTGGTGTAGTTCGTGTAGGATATCTCATCTGCAAGGTAAATCCGATTATCACAATACATGTATAACATAATCATAATAGCAATAGGTATCATCCTAACCATAGTCCAGTCATCAATGCATGACCATATCAACCGCAAATCATGATCTCATGCATGAAAACTAGACCCATATCAATGTATGAATTATCAACATATGCACAACGTGCATGCATATGAAATAAATACAACACTCACGTGCATAACTAGTGCATAACCAAACTATACTCATGATAAGCACATCCAACAACACAACATCAACTTCCACTTGGCGGCACAAATGCAACCATGACCAACACCATACATATGAAACAAGTACACTGACCACATGTATAAGGAACACATGTGAAAAGTACATGAATGCATGAACAACACACTGGCCATCCTGTGCAAGGGGTGAACCACACTTTGATACCACTCTGTAACACCCTCCTTCAACATTTACCCAAGTTAATTGGCCTATTGTGGTAAACATGTGATGAGAGGCTACTACAATCTAATTCAAATCCCCATGTACAATTAAGGAAGTGGAACTGACACAACACAACCAATCTAACCTTTTACATGTCACAGAAAGTATAGGAGCCAACCAACCCTTCCAGGTGATCAACACCTTAGAAAACTTTACACTTCACTACACTAGAGCCTCAGTCACTCCCATGGCATAGGAATGTATATGACTGGGGAGCTCCAATTGCTTTCATAGTATGGCCATATAATCGATAGGTCTTTTTCAACTAGCTCTCAACTTGTGACCTTGGATTCTGAGCCAATTTTTTAGGGCCGAGACTCACGCCACTTCCCAGATATCCATGAAACCTTTAGGAATGATAAGTAACATCAAAACAATGATACAAATGAAAATAGTTGAAAAAAGACTTGACTAGGCCCCTACTAGCCAAGACAAGCATTTCGTGAGACATGTCACCAATATGCAATCTATAGGTCATAACAGCATATCTGAGCATAGGGGTCTCATAATTATCTAAGAATCACTAAGAAGCATTGATGCCTTATCACATTAGTTTCATTATCATCTACTAGGCCATATATCCATTGTTCATTCATTTATAAATTAAAACATGATGAGACCTATACATCATCACTGTCATAAAACATAATCATAGCTAGCATATAAGAAACAAAAATAATAACTATACATTAGCCATAAATTTTGCATATGAACTAGTACATTTACTCATAAAATACCACGAAAGGTAACTCTTATTAATCAGTGCAAAAGCCAACTAGGTTTTGGACTTCCAAGAACCACCCAGCCATAGATTCGCTAAACCAAATATTTCTTTTAGCGAATCACCCTCGTGTCATATTCCAAGAATGAATTTTGGACTCATAATAAAAACTCAATCAGGGCTTGCGGAGGCTACAACATGTCACTCGCATCAATAGAACTTGTCTTTACCGTAATCATCACTAGATCACTAGGCCAAAAAATGCATGGATGCCATTAGATTTCTCCACCTACATTGTGAGGAATTTTCTTGTCTCCTAGCCTCTAGGATTGACTGCAATCCACAATGGATCACTCGGCCCTAAGCGAGACTCCAGCCTCTAGGCTTTACCATTTTCCCATCACGAGATTCCTAGGCCCAATCGAGAGTCCACCTTCCAACACTTACCGTATATCCCATCCCAGGATTCTTAGGCCTCATGGAGAGAACCCACCTCTAGGATTTACCATATATCCTACCATTCACTAGTAAAGGATTGCTAGGCCCATCGAGGTAACACAAAATATAGCTTTACCGCAACCCATAATTTATTTAGGGGTCACCAGGCCATGTATTATTTTTTTCAAGGACCACCTCACTTGGCTTCAAATCCATCGGACAATCTAGCTCAACCGAAAACATGAGAACCCATCACACCATGGCTATCCAAAAATGGTAAGGTGATGTTGAAAAGCACTATCACACCTAGAAAAATCCATTCCGATGACAACAAGAGAACCAAGAACACACATGCATAACCATGCATGCTAAATCTAACAAGGAAATCACACATGAAAATAGATACCTGCAAAATATCGTGTTGTAGTTGCTAGATCCTGCTCTTCCTTTCTCGATCCTTTCTTTCATTTCCCTTCTTTTCTCTTATTGATCTAATGCTGAAGTGATCTAATAAAACTCTAAGTGTCCAAGAGTGAGAGAGAGAGAGAGCTCCAAAACTGAATTAACGAAAGGTACCAACAGATCTTCAGAAGCCCTTTTATTAATGAGGCCTTTATTTTCTTCAATTGTACATTATTTTCCTTCATTTTCCTCCTCACCTGCAACCTGTGACCTTTCACATTCCTTTTCTCCTAATTTCCATTATTTCCATAAGTAAAATTCCAATTAATGCCATTTTTCCTTTTTAAAGCCTTTGCCATTACCTTTTCCAATTTCCTTAGCCATAATAAATCAAATGAACACCCACACTAGGATGTTTTTCCCAACATTCAACTTGGAATAAGTGTCCCATAACCGTGGTTATTACTTTACCTTTATTAACTTTATTTACATGGAATTTTCACCAAGGCTGTTACAGAGTCCCCCTAATTGTTGCAGTATTTTGTAGAGAATCATCACAGTAGCAGTCTTATTGGAGATGCCATAATATGATGAATAATACGATTACTATGGATGGGTCTCCTAAGACTGGAGGAGATTCTACCTCAATATATCAGCTTAAATACTTTTGTATATGAAACATTTATATAGTGCTCAGAAAGATCTTTCCAATGATATATTGAAGTCTCCAAATGACCTCCTAGTTTTAGAGATAGAGCCATTTAAAGTTGTTTGACTCAATTCAAAGGTCAAAAAAGTTAAAGGTGGTTGGAGACCCTTTTTGCTGATTCACTAAAGTTGGCAAAGAAGCCAAACCCAACAATAATGATAAAAGATAAGCAAACATTGGACTAAGTTGACTTGGTGTGACAACAGATTAGTAGCAAGCATTCCCATTGGCCAGATGTGGATCCCAACCTACAGCTTGGCTCGATAGAGGGTTACTGGTGGTATAGCCCTGAAGGATTTGATATAGTGCTCAAACAAATTGATCAGGATGATACCAGTAGATGACGGCTTCTTGGTGAAGGCATCTCGACAAATGTACCCTAAATGTTTGTAAAGGGAACTCAATGTTATGTGCCACGAGATAGGCATTGGGACATGGAGGAAAAGTGTGAACCTATTGGAGTTGAGAGGGAGGTCTCTACTCCAACAACTCGGCCACTGAGGGCTAGTCTAGAAGGATAACAGAGTTTCAATCAAAGAGCTTCATCCTAGAGGATAGTTATGAAATGGCTTGGACCCTTGAAAATATTTAATAAAGTAAATCAGTGCAGAAAAGGCCTCGAGATGCTTTCTCTCACCTTTGACATAGGACGTGGTAACATATTATTGGTAGGTGATGATGTGAGCACCATCTAATGGCAGTGTGACACATGGAAGGAAGTTTTGGAATTTTCTAGTACCCAAAAGGCCCATTTTTGGTGTAAATGTGGACCAACCACATTTTGACATGTGAAGTAGGTGACATCAGTGTGATGTCATCCTACTGGTTGTAGTTGGACAATGGTTTTACGTACACAAAGTGAAAGCTTTAGGTAGTGTGGAGACACGTTGGAATTGACAACCACGTAGGCAAAGACCAATGATAAGTGAGGGAGTAGACCCCGCCATACAACTCAGCCTATAAAGGGAAGCCTGATAGTTTTGTAATGGTGCACAGAGAGGAAGTGTTAGGTGGGATGCATTAGGTTGACGACATTTTTTGATAGAACATAATCCAATTAAAAAGGCGTTGAGCCGACCCGATGGGATAGCTATGCCTACCAAGAGAAGTTGAATGATTTTATAGAAAATGCATGTGAAAGTGTGAGGGCTTGGGAGCTTGGGAGCTATGAGATGTGTGTCAGATGAAGGTGTATGCAACAAGTAAATAATAAGGGTATGTGAGTAGTTAATAAAGGGAAATAAGCCCTCAAAAGCCTTAAACAAGTTAAGCACCTCAAGGCTTAAACCAGTGGTAACAACGCCTAGTCCCATGGCAAGAAAACAAGTAAAGGAGATAACAAAAGGAGCTAAAGGAAAAAAATTGATGGAATTTCTAATATTTTCAATTAAAATTTAAAGGGGTAAGAAAGTTTATATTTGGTAGCTCTTTTGATATATATCTTGTGGCCTTTGGTATGAATGAGTCAACAACTAATTTGGAAATGTAGTTTTGGCAAGGCCTCTAGGTCTATAGAAAAGTGCTTAGGAACTAGAATGAATGAGTTGACAACCAAAATTGTTATTTGATTCAATGGTGAATTCCAAGAGCTTTGATTCAAGGCAGTGAAATACCATGATGCATAGGAGAAAATTAATGGATCGTGTCTTGAAACAAAATTATCCACTCTTGATCTTCATTGCACGCTAGGATGAATTAAATGAGAAAAATGGCCCAAGGACAAATGTATATTTTACCAAAGCATATAGATTCCATGTTGAAGTAAAATATAAGCTCCATTGGAAATTAAGAAGAATGGAGAGCCTTGTTAGAGAACATAGTTTTTACTGTCAATTAATTCTCAGCATGGATAAATGCTCATGTGCCCATTCTTTGAATTAATGGTGTTACAGTGATCAAGTAACTAGATGTAACAACAACATGAATATCCATGCAAAAGTACCCTTTCATGTAGTATGAGATGACATGCATTTGTGTACACTCTTGAGTAGTGTGGATCACATAATGATTGTCGAGACAACATTGTTCCCTCTGCAACATAGGAAAAAAAAAACTAGGATTACAATGGATCAAAGGGGTGGGATGTAACATTGTTGAGACACCTGTGAGGAGGGATATGAGTGTGTGCACTACTAAGAAAAGGCCAAGTGTTCCAGGGCTACAGAGAGAGGCCAAGAGTGTTCTTGTTTTACTAAGAAGAGGCCAAGTGTGTTTGTGCTGCAAGAAGAGGCTTAGAGTACTTGTGCAGAAGAAGAGGGTTGAGAGCAGAGAGCTCTGTGAGAGAATGCATGTTGCTACAAAGTGAAAAAAATATGACAAGGACTGAGTATGAGTGAATGATGCAACACAACATACAGGGCCAAATGCAAAGGAGAAATAAGGGTCAAGTGGTTGAAGGAAAAGATTAAAACATGGAGAGTAGTTTCCATTTACAATGGAAATTAGATTCCTTATTGAGTGTGGGTTCAAGAATACATATAGGAAGTTGGTGATTCCACCTTAGTGTGTGTCTGAGTATATATTTGGGGTTGTTTCCTCCTGCAAGTTAGTTCTTGTGTAAATCCAAGAAGTTGCAAGTTGGTGCTTGTAATAAATCCATGAGGTTGGTGCTTCTGGTAAGTTGAAAAGGTGTCTACAAAAGAAGGGAGTTGGTGCTAGCAAACAATCAAATAAGTTGGTGCTTCTTGTGAGTGCTCGCTCACAAACAAATTTTTACAATAAAGTAGGTTATCTTATTTGCATCATAATAAGAAACAAGTGGTATAAGAGCCAAAGGCCTCAAGTTTGAATCACAATTGACTTGCTCTTGGGGGGAGATTGTTGAGTATTGGATAATTTTGTGATATGGCTTAACCACCTCTCATGGATCCGTTAACTCTATTGATGCATCCATTTACTAACACCTACATGTTTTGTTGTAAAAGTAATTGTGATTCCAACATGCATTATAAAATGAAATAGTTTAAAAGCATAAAAAACTTTCTTGATTCACAAGAACTAATCAAAATTGCATGAAAAGTTGTTATCTATTGATGCCATATGTGTTGTTGGTAGTCATAGATATGGGATTTGGATAATATATTTCATAAGATGAATTACCATATGTGAATTTGTTTGGAAAGAAGATGTAGAAGTAGAAAGAGGAAGAGAAAAATAATATTAAACTGATTTGAAAGATTGACTTGGATATTATGTGGAGATTTTTCATCAAACCACAAAGTTTCTTGCTCGTGGCTAAATTAGTTAGCAATATAATTGTTGAAGGAATTCCAATCATCGAAGTGTGTATATTTGAGTGTTGGGTCAATATGTAACATGAACCTCTTGCACAACTTGCACAACTCCTATATACTTACTCATGGGGGAAATTGTCCAATGAAGTTTCTATGGGAATTATGTGAATAGGCTAAGGACTTGTTGTTTTGTCAAAATCAAGACACATTTTTAATTTCGTAATTTTTTATTGTTAGGCTATTAAGTCAAAAAAAAAAACTTGGAAAGGATATAAACAGTAGCATGATTCTGAGATAGGGGTTCTAATTTTGCTAAGGAAGTATATTGTGTAGTACTTTAAAGTTATATCTTCTTAATATAATTTTGGCTTATCATGATTTACCAAATTTTTGGGTTTTAATGATTATGGCATTGTTACTTTAATTCACTTTCTCATTTTCATGGAAATTAGAATATTTTTCTCTTTATTTCTTTGATAGTGAATTATTAGAATTGGTTACTCTTGACTAATTACTTTTTTCATTATTGAGATATTAATGCAAGGATATGTGTATGAGAAGTATGAATAAATAAAATTTGTTTAAGTATTTAGCTGAAATATTGTCTTTTTTTATAGTTGATGTATTAAAGCTAATAGACATGTACATCTGTATATCATATTTATTGTTGTTCACATATAAGAAATTCACAACCTTGAGTAGGAAACCATGCTAGGGAGTACAAATGCAGAAAAGTGATTCTCCGGAGTGGTGCATGTCTACTATGTCAATGTCTCTTCTGAGGAATAAAAATAAATAATTATGTGAATGTGTTGAACCTCCTCTACAAAGTGGTAGCATTAGGTAGTCATTGGAAACCAAATAATTTCCTTAATACGTAGTCCTTCAGAAAGTGTTTCAAATTCCATAGTCTAGGGATTATTTCCCATTAACTCAATCTAGTTACTCGTTGATGCAAGTAGAATAGACATTCAAGAGCATATTTCCTTGATTATGTGCCCACATTCAACTCCTAGGGAAATAGTATTATTAACATTGGTAAGTTATGTGGGCAAGTTATAGTTATTTTCATGAAGATAGTGAAAAAAAGATGTGCAAGAGTGATAGAAATATTACTTTCTTTCAATTATGTTACTATATGTAGGAGTTACTCAATAAACTCTGAGATATAAATTTCTATAATTTTAGGATACTCATTCAACCAACGACATAATATATTGCCTTGTCTGGCATCCAGATTTATAATTTCCTTTTGAGTAGATACATGGATGCAATAAAACGCGACAAGAGTTTCAAGCTCCCCATACCATTTTTCAACGTTATGTGTAAATTTGATGAAAGATAAACTATGGTGTGGACCATACCAATGACAAAATTTCGAAATTTGTATTTGTGAAGGAACTTAGATACTTCAACAAAGGTATGCCTTGGGGCTAACTTGAAAGTCCCTACAAATTTTCAGTGATAAAGAAAAGCAGTTGAACATGCAAATATTCAAGAAAGTGTTTCAACCAATGAGATGCATGAATATAGGTAGAGTACCAATTATTAGATATGTGAAGTATGACTAAGAAATGTAAGTTTCTATGGAATTCTTGTATATCAAGGAAAAGATGGAAAATTGTACATTACAATAACGAAAATGGGCTTGTTTGATTCGCTGACCATGTTCACTTTCTCTCTGCATTATGATTTAAAAACTAGGGGTGTTGTCCGAGCTTCAATTTCCTTATTAAAAATTTTATCGGCAAATAAGACATGACATAACATCACATCCTTAGTTTTCAATTAGGCTTGAATGGAAGCTCTAGATATCAAATAAAAGGTACCCAAAAACCCAAAATTTTGAAGATAGAGGTGAATTAACACTTATCAAAGTATGAAATGCTAAACATAAATATATCAAAATAAAATATTAATTCACTATTGATGGAAAGTCATTATGCAGGTGCAAGGAGGTAAAGAGAAATTAGGGTTCAAGATGTTGTGGGAGGTGGAAAGTGGGTGACTGTATGTCACATAAACGTAATAACCAGATACCTATCTCACATCAATGTAGTAATAAGAAATGCAATACTATGTATTTATGTGAAGATTTCCAAAAAAAGGATGTTATAAAATTAGTTGTAGAGAAGATTGTGCTATCTCTTATGGTTAGTTGGTATTAACAATGCATGGATTGTTGTGTTTTCTTCCCATCAAGCAAGGGAATCATTTTCAATAAAAAATGTAATTAGGGAACTACTCAGGGTATCATTTTCAATTAAAAAATGTAATTAGGGAATTACTTAGTGTATCATGGTCACTTTTTCTTCAATATTTTGTATTTTGTTGAGTGCCAATTTACCTCTATTTTAAAAAAAAATTGGGTTTTTGGGAACCTTCCATATGATGTTCCTTGTTATCCACAACTAACACATGTTGGAGATTCCATTTAGGTTCAATTGAAAGTTGATGATGTAACTTCAAGAAACATGAATCTGAATGACAGTTGACACTTCAACAGTTGTGGTTCATGCTTTGTTTTGATGTGAGTTTTCTTAAATATTGAATCATTTTCTTTCTTCCTTTCGAGTGTGTGATGATTCAGGTTTTCTTATTGCATTATCATGAATTAAACCAATTCCTAGATGTAATTTCTTGTTTTTTCTTGTAGGCATAGTCTTCACATTATGGATCATGAGATCCCAATCCTGCTTTCCATTGGGATGAACATATTTACTTTTTCAATTAGTATGACGACTTTGATGAGTGATTTAGGTGGTAAACATTAGTTTCAATATCAAAAAAATTGGACAAAATTTACTATCTAAATATAAGTTTACTTTGATTATGGCTTACGTTTGCATATGTTTTCCCTTTTTGACATGCCTTTTCTGTGGAGATAAACAATAATTTACAACCTCCACTTATTTTATTGAATACTACTTTATTATTTATCGTTTACATGAAAATTTATCATTTACATTAATCTTGGACATAATGGAATATTATAAACTACATCTATTGGCTTTCACTTTACAACTATTTTTCTTCCTTTTCCTTTGTGAAATTTAAGTTGTTTTACCATTTCATCTTTTTGAATTTTCGCCTAAGTTTTCCTCTCCTAACTCAAAGTTGGTTTGGTCACCCTTAACAATGTTAGGATATTCCGACACATAGGTAATAGTTAAGTATAACTTGGTCTAGTGTAGAGTTAGGTAAAGTGTGTTTCTTTACTATGTACTTTTGTAACTTACAATCTAACTGTCACGATATGTAGTGATTCGATGGTTCATTCTCTCCTTGGTATTTCCGACACTTGATCCGTGGTTTATCACCCAATTGGTCCATGATCTCTATTTAAAGAGCGTGGAGGGTCATTTGTAGGTTAACTATTCATGAGAGAAGCGTATGTAAAATTTCATTCTTTTATTAATAAATTGCCTGAAGTGGCTGCGTTGGCTCAGGCTGTGGACTCTTTCCCTCTTTGAGGGTTTTAACCACGTCAAAAATACTAGTGTATTGATCTGTGATCTGTTTGTGAGCGGTGTCCTTTGGTGTTCTGTCTGAGGAACTTAACCTATAAATTCCTGCATGGTATCAGAGCTATTTGAGGGCTGCGTCCATTGGTGATCCAAATATGAAGCCCGTAGAACTGCATTCGACTGTCGTTTCCTAGATCTATTGTTTCTGATAACTTTCGGGCTGAGAGGACTGCTCTACTGTGTTAGGAGCATCTGTTCTAGTGACGAACCCATTTCGTTTCATGCGAAAAGGTTTCTGGTAGCCCTAGCTACGTCATTTTTAAGATCTGGAGGTATACAGTGTTTATTTGCAGTTTCTAGTTATTTTCTCTCTATTTATTATTTCGGTTTATTTAGCTTCTTTTTTTATTAACAGATCTATACCTTTCATTTTTGCATATGCTCTTTGCTCTGTGACTCTGTGCGATCTGGGCAAATCAGAAACAGAGAGGAATGATTTTTCTAATGCGTATGCTCTTTTCCGCTGTGCCTTAGTGTGATCTCCAAAAATGAGAAACATTGAGGAAAATATTTAGTTTCCAGGTAAAGCTAACTTCAAGCCGTAAGGTTTCTTTTTTTTTGTATGTCCGTGTTGGGTTTTGTGTTTTTTGTTTTGTAGGGAAAAAGAGCTTTCTCAAGCAAGCACGCAACCCAAAGCTTTAGTGACTAGGAAAAAAAAAACCCTTCCTCTTTTCCAAAAATTACTAAACTTTTAGTTTAGCTCAGTTGGTCCAAAGCTAATTTATGGGAGTAGAGGTCTTGAGTTCAAGTCTCCTTTTTCTTGAGATAATTAGATTATGTTTCGAAAGGGGGCATATTTTTTTTAACATTATCATTCATTTCCGCACATTCCCGCACTTCATCGGCATCTTCATCAACTTTTCTTCAAAAAGCCATAACTTCTTCATCCGGAAGCCATTTTCAGAGCTGTTTTTTTTTTTGAACCAGCCTAATTGTTCGAGATCTTTCTATTGGAACACTTAGTTTCAGCATATATAGCTTCAGTTTCTATTAAAATGGAAAGTCCATGCCAAGTTATTCTTGATAGCACCAAATACTTCCAATGGTGGTCCTACATTGTGGATTTACTTAGAAGTAAAGGTCTTTACAGAATAGCCATAGGCCAAGAAACCAAACCGGAAGATGAAGATAAGGCAGCTAAATGGGAAAATAGGCAAGATCAAGCACATGGGTTGATAGGGATGTCTATTTCTCTAGATCTTATATTCCATATTGTAGAACTTGATACTCTTGATGAAGCATTGAAACAGATTACTAAAGTTTTTGGAATCGAAAATGAACTTATAGCCCATCAACTTGAAAATGAGTTGCTTACATTGGACCCCAATAATTTTTCTTGCATTGAAGATTTCTTGTCCAAGTTCAAGACCCTTAGACTTCTCTTGGAAGGTGTTAAGGTGAAGAAAGAAGATAGTAACCTTATCTATTCCATTCTTACTAAGTTGGGACCAGCCTACTCTGTGTTTGTTTCCACCTTCCTGTTGGCATTATGGCACAGGTGTTGTCCTTGATGGCAACTCTCTTTGATAACAAATCTCAGTTTAGGCACACAGAGAGAAGAAAAAGACGTATATGCAGGTTCATCTAATTAAAGACGCATATACACGCGGGTTATACGTTGAAAAAGCACGTATATGTTGGGGATCATACTTTTGGTCCATGGTAGTTAGTCCTTGGGATTTGAACCTATGTTTTGGACCATGGCGTCTCGTCAGATGTGTTGATCCCTAGTTTTTGGTTCATGGTATTGAGATGTTATGGTTTTGGACCATGGTATTGAGGAAGGCCTAAGACTATAAAAGAGGAAGGAGATCATGTGGCAAAGAATCATCCACATTATTATTGAAGATCTGATAAAGTGCTAGAGCTGGTATATTGGTAATTGGGTTGTGATGCAGATCTGGATCTGAATGAAGGAGGAACCTTAGCGCAAAAGAAGGATAAGATCTATTCATGGGTCATAATATTTAAGCTTGAATGATAGTATCTTTATATGATTTTGATCTGCTACATGTGGCGCTTGCTTGATCTATAAGTCTGATAATCTGGGTTAATTAGTGGTTGAATAGCTGAAAGAGTGAATTATCCTTTATAGATCTGTATGCAGGTTCAGTGAAGCAAAGGCGCGTATACACGTAGGTTCAGTGAAGTCATAACGCATATACGCAGGTTGTTTCATACGCAGAAGCGTATGCACGCATGTTTCAAGATGATAAGATAGCGTATATCTTTTAAACTGTGATATTGTTGCTTCTGTTCATTGCTGCTGTGTTCTGGGTTCTGTTTTGGTGTGTGGTTACTGGTACTATGTTTTGGGTACAGTTGTCAGAGAAATATCTACTTGATTCAGATCTAATTGGTGAAAAGAGATTGGTTGATGGAGAAGTTCTTAATGGTTGATTGATGCTCATGGATCCAGTCTGAAAATTTATGAAACGTAATCCCTCGAAGAAAGAGAAGGTTGTAGCCTTCTGTAGGCCAGAACCTACGTACTAGTATCTTGGTTAGTGCAAGAGCTAAAGGGGGTTGTATCTCCCTTCCAGGAGTAGCTGGAAAACGAGAGAGAGTTGTAGCTCTCTGCAGGTTGCAGCCTGCGTACTGGTAAAGGACTGCACCAGTACATTGTAAACAAAAGTTTCTAATTAAAGAAAGATAGAGACGAATTGTAGCAGGTGGTTTTCACCCACATTGGGTTTCCACCTTATATCTGTTGTTTTTGTGTGTGATTGTCTTTCTGCTCTGTTTTACTGTCTCTAGTTACTGGTTATTTGATGTTGCATCTCAGATTAACAAACATCATCTGAAAGTTTAAGTAAATTAAAAAGTTTTCTCTGTATACGCGGTTTTACTTCTGAATAGTTGCGTATATACGCGGGTTGAATTAACTGAAGTAGCGTATCCATTTTGGTTTTTGAAAAGGATTATTTGACTTGATAATACTGATTCACCCCCCCCCCCCCCCCCCCTCTCAGTATTATTTCCAACAATTTTTTGTGTAACATTCAGGTCACGTATTTGACTGATGTTTCATGAGGCCATTTCATTAGAAGGAAGGTTAAAATCCTTACTTGTATGATGACATCAACTCATCAACAAGGAGAAGCCATGGTAATAGGAGCATAAAATTGTGATGAAAGATACCTTGTCTTGTATTGATGTGATTTCGAGTGTACTGCATATCTAAGCCTCTATGTCTAATGCCAAGGAGTCTTAGGAGGTAACCAAAAGAAGTCTGAAATTATCTTTTTCTAAGTGATGAGATGTTAAAATACGAGTATGAGGCAAGGGAATACAAATATGTAAAGAGATCGGAAAAATTATAAGCCTCTGGTTTGATGCTTGGAATAAAAGGTATGTGTCATCACTTAAGTTACCTACAACGATCAAAGGTTTTACTTTGGAAACATTCTTGTAAACTTCAGTTGGAGGAAATCATCATCAAATAGCCTTGTCAATGAACAAAGCTTGGTTGAAAAGTCTGCATCAAAGTTTTCCCATGAAAAGAATTAATTGTGATTGTTATCTACTACTCAGTCAAATCATAGGACTGTAGCAAAGATGTGATCTAATTCCTTACAACAGTCATGAAGAAAATTTTAAGAAACAAAATTATAATAGTTATGAATGTTGAAGGGATCATTTATCCTACAAGTCCACTAACAAGATTCACAAGAGATCAGAAGCATGAAATTCATCTTGATATTCAAAAAGGCAATGACAATATCACAATTCATATTGTGGCAAGATAAAGTCGCACAAGAGAAATATGTAATCTATATACTTGTGCTAAACATTTGAAGTGTGACATAACAAATTTGTGTTTTTCCTTTAAAATGTTGTCATTACATTTTGAATATGTTCAGATGCAAGACATTATCTTGAAGCTACAAAGTATTTACACCTTGCATTTCTAAGTAAAAGTCCTAGAATATGCATTACATATCTTGATGATAAGGCATGACTTATGTTTTAAATATGAAATATGAATGCCAAGTCCTAAAGTCTATTCTTTAGGTAAAATTCAAAATGAGGAAAATTTTATCAATGTCACTAACATATACTTGAGGAAATCATTCCTTGATGGAACAAATTCTTTGGACATGACCAACTTACAATGAAAAAGGGGTTGAGTTCCTAATTACCAAAGTCCTCTTGAGAAAAATGAGTCATTTGCAGCTTTGTAGGTGTTCTTATAATGAAAGATAGGCTACCTTGGTTAACAAGGTAATATTGTAATCAAAACCAGGTATGTTGTAGCTCTGTCATATTTCTTGATGAGGACTGTTGAAATGTGGCAACAAGAATATTCCAATTTAATTTGTCCTTGAATTAAATTGTGAATTAAAATTGAATTTAGTCTTAACAGCTACTTGGAAATAATTAATTAATTCATTATGGATTAAATTAGTTGGAGAATTTCAAGTTAGAAGTCTTTCTGAAGTCATGCAAGAGTTATCCCTTAAATTAAGGAGACAAGATTGAGTTGTATTTGAGTTGTAATTAGTTAACTCAGTTTACTGAGTTAAGTCCAGTTAAATTAGTTCCAAATTGTTTGAGGAACTACTAGAGAATTAATAGTTAGTTGATGCATGCATGCATCCAACTAGTGTACTCCAGTTAACTGAAGATTCCCTCATCAGAAACTCATGCATGTCTATTCTAAGAAAGGCCCAGTTGAGATTAATGTCAAGGACAATGTACTATCAGTTGCATGTGTTTTCTTATAAAGAAAACTCATGCATGCATAAGGGATAATTCATTGAGGGTTGTGCAGTTCTCACAGTGTGTGAGCGCAGTGTTCCACTTGGTTGAAGGTGAATCATCCTAGAGGAACAACTCAAGGAAATAGGAGCTTGGAGGGCAGAGAGGAAGGTTGAAGAGTAGCCAATATTTCTTGTGAGCATCTATGAGGATTGTACTGAGAGCTGGCTAGCTGTGAGAGCTAAGTCTTTGTATAATTCCTATGTATTTCCACCTTGAATGATAATACAGATAGTGGGGTTTTTAGCTGAGGATTTCCCCAAAGTATTTTCATGTGTATTGTGTATTGATTCTTCTTCTTCTGGTTATATGTTTTCAGCTCCATCTTTAATCTTCCGTAAACTTTGATAGTAGGAGTAGGTTATAGTATTCTGCTTTGATTTATATTGCATTATCGAGTTAACCTACAGCAGATTTTCTACATGGTAGCAGAGAGATATATTTGTAGGAAATTGATACATGGTATCGGAGCCAAGGTTGGTATCATAGCTGTGAATAGTATACCGAGAAGAGAATTCAAAGTTTGAAGTTCGGGGTTGCAGGTGAAAATCAAATTCATATCATACTTCAAGGTTGGCCAATGGTGTTCTATGGCTTGAGACTCGAGTATGCCTTGGAAGGTAGCTCGAATTACATAGCATGAAAAGATAGAATGGAGGTTGTATTAGAAGACAATGGATTTAAGGAATTCATTAATCAAGAAATCCCAAAGCCAGCTTCAACTAATGCACAAGATTTGGCTGAGTGGAAGAAGTGTGTGGCGAAGGCGAGACAGATCATCCTTGAGGGATTTCGAGACCATATTGTCTCGAGTCTCCATGTGAAGGATACTCCATTTTCAATGTGGAAGACATTGAAGGACCTCTACCAGAACAGTAGCGACCAGAGGAAATTGGCGCTCAAGGATAAGCTTCGAAGAATCAAGATGGAGAAGGGCAATACTATTTCCTCACATCTGAACCATCTGACCACTAGCAGAGATGAGCTTGGTAGCGTGGGAATAACTACTGTCGATGATGACATGGTGAGCCTCACTCTCCTTGGCCTTCCAAAGAGTTGGAATAGCTACCGGGACTCTGTGAATGGAAGGGAGAAACTGTCGGATTGGGAACGACTATGGTCGAATCTTATGTAAGAGGAGATCAGGAGGAGTACACGAGATGGTTCTTCATCCAAGGATGATGATGAAGAATATATGGCCTTAGCAAGTAAGGCAAGGAAAGGGAAGGGGAAGGCTTCCCATTCCAAATCGAATTCTTCTCATGGAGGGAAGAAGGGTGACATGTCTAAAATGAGATGCTTTAATTGTCACGAGATCGGACATTATGCGACTAAATGCCCATCGAAGAAGTCCAAGAAGGGATCCTCGAAAGGATCAGAAGGTGAGGCATTAGCCTATCAGTTTGAAATGGACTTTACCCTCATCGCATGCATGGTGTCATCGATGATGGTTCTGTCTGGTATCTTGACAGTGGAGCCTCATTCCACATGTCTGGTGATAAAAATTTATTCAGTACCTTGGAGGAGAAAGACCTCCAGATGTGCATAGAGATGGGGACGATGGAAAGTATAGTGTTTCAGGAGTAGGCATGGTTGCTTTTCAAAGGGAGCATGGAGCTCCTCTCATCTTGACAGATATGAAGTATGTGTCTAGACTGAAGAAGAACTTGGTATCAGTCACGATGTTGGAGGATAAAGGCTACGATGTTGTCTTTACTAAATGAAAGGTGTTCCTAAGACACATAGCCATGGGTCAGACCAAGAGGATAGGGATTTGGGTGAAGAATCTCTATAAACTAGAGGTATATTATTGTGCATCATTAAGTACGAAAGCAGAATTGGTGCAAAACCAAGACATTGGCGAGTTGTGGCACAGGCAGTTGGGCCATTTACATCATGGGGCTTTGAAGATAATGCAACAGATATCTACGGACTTCCCAAAGGTAAACTTGAGCCAGTTGACAGATGCAAAGGTTGTACCTTGGGAAATTACACCAAGTGTTCCTTTCATGATCGAGACAGTCGAGCAGAGGCTATCTTAGAGCGAGTTCATAATGATGTGTGTGGACCATTCTCGACAGCATCCATAGCGAAGCAAGGGTATTTTTTTATTTTCATTGATGACTATTCTCGTAAATGTTGGACTTATTTCATGCAAAAGAAGGACCAAACTTTCACAATGTTTTGTGAGTTCAAAGCTTTGGTAGAGAAATAGTCAGGGAAGAAGATCAAGGCCTTCAAAAGTAACAACGGTGGATAATATGTCTCTCAAGAGTTTAAGGACTTCTGTGCAACGGAAAGAATTAAACGAGAGTTGATGGCACCTCATAACTCACAACAGAATGGGGTGGCTGAGACGAAGAACAGAACTATTGTAGGGGTAGCACGGGCGATGTTGCATGACCAAGGCCTACCAATTCACTTGTGGGTTGAGGCATGCAACACCGCAATCTATTTGTAGAATAGAAGCCCGCATCGCATACTTGGGATGAAGACACTAGAGGAAGCTTTCTCCGGTAAGAGACCAAATGTGGGTCACGTCAGGATCTTTGGCTCATCAGCATATTTCCATGTGACATAGGATTCACAGAAGAAGCTTGAGCCGATAGCAGAGTTGGCGATACTTGTGGGGTACACTGATACACCTCACAACTATCGGGTGTACTTGCCTACCAGTCAAAGGACAGTGGTTCGCAGAGGTCTCAAGTTTGATGAGAGGAAGGCCATGCAAGTTTCCCTTGAGAGGGAGCTCCAACTACAGGTTGTGGAGGAACTGTTGGTTCCTAAGGAGGAGGAGCCTCAGACTGATGCGGAGCATTCACACGTAGAGGTTCTAGGAGTGGAGACATCCACTCAAGCAGAGTCTTCCAGAGATGGATGGAATCACACAAGAGAAGCTGACAGATTGTTGAAGGATGTGAGAGAGAATGTGGGAGCACCATCTTCTCAGCACAGACTCAGGAGGTCACCTGAGAGGTACACTAGATACATGGCCCTTGCTGGGGAATGTGTTGAGACTGAGCCATCTTCCTTTGAGGAAGCAGTGCAGCAGCCGATCTGGGTTGATGCTATGGTGGAGAAGTATGACTCCATAGTTCGTAACAGTGTTTAGGACGTGGTTCCGAGACCGGAGAACAAGTTAGTTGTGAGTTCCCATTGGCTTTACAAGGTAAAGAAAGTTATTGATGATGGGGTTTAATGTTGCTTCAGTATATTTCGATAGAGGAGCAAGATGTTGACATTTTGAAAAAGGCATTGTCAAAGTGTAAATTTGAGTTCCATAGAGACAAGACTGAGTGGTAGATAATCCCTTTCTCATTGAGAGGGAGTGTTGAAATGTGGCAACAAGAATATTCCAATTTAATTTTTCCTTGAATTAAATTGTGAATTAAAATCTAATTTAGTCTTAACACCTACTTGGAAATAATTAATTCATTACGGGTTAAATTAGTTGGAGAATTTCAAGTTAGAAGTCTTTCTAAAGTCATGCGAGAGTTATCCCTTAAATTAAGGAGATAAGATTGAGTTATATTTGAGTTGTAATTAGTTAACTCAGTTCACTAAATTAAGTCCAGTTAAATTAGTGCCAAACTGTTTGAGGAGCTGATAGAGAGTTAACAGTCAGTTGATGCATGCATGCATCCAACTAGTGTACTCCAGTTAACTGAATATTCCCTCATCAAAAACTCATGCATGTCTATTCTAAGAAAGGCCCAATTGAGATTAATGTCAAGGATAGTGTATTATCAGTTTCATGTGTTTTCTTTATAAATAAAACTCATGCATGTAGAAGGGATAAGTCCTTGAGGATTGTGCAGTTCTAACAGTGTGTGAGAGAAGTTTTCCACTTGGTTGAAGGTGAATCATCCCAGATGAACAACACAAGGAAATAGGAACTTGGAGGGCATAGAGGAAGGCTGAAGAGCAGCCAAGATTGCCTATGAGCATTTGTGAGGATCGCACTAAGAGCTAGCTAGCTGTGAGAGTTAAGGCTTTGTATAATTCCTATGTATTTCCACCTTGTATGATAATACAGATAGTGGGGTTTTTAGTTGAGGCTTTCCCCAAAGTATTTTCATGTGTATTGTGTATTGATTCTTCTTCTTCTGGTTAAATGTGTTTAGCTTGATCTTTAAGCTTCCACAAACTTTGATAGTAGAAGTAGGTTATAGTATTCTGCTTTGATTTATATTGCATTATCGGGTTAACCTACAACGTATTTTCTACATGGTAGCAGAGAGCTAGATTTGTAGGAAATTTCTACAAGGACATCTCATTTGAAGATCCCTGATTTTTTTACTCATTTGACTAACATCGAGATGGAACATCCTTTGATTGATAACATGATGAATTTCATCATGTATGTTGAACACTTGTATGGAAAAGAAAGTTTGGAGATGACATAGTCTAGTGGAATTTCAAAAGATATAAATGTAAATTCTAGGGTTTGTAAACCATAGTAGTCTAGAAGTCCCTAAGGGTTATGGATAAAACCCTAGAGTTGAACCTAAATTAATGTTTTCCTTGAAAGAAGAAATCCTAGCTCTTGCAAGGAAGGAATGACATCACGCTGATGGTGACGACAAGGTTGATGAATTTGCAATATGGATGCAAGAAGGCTAAGATCAAGAAGGAGCTATCATTTTCCCTATAATCCTCAAAAGGTAAGTACTTTATATCTCTCTTCCTTGATTATTATTTTTATTGTTGTTTTTACTATTAGTTTGTCTCTTGTCCTTTTTTCTTTTGTTGCATTGTGATTGTTCTTCCATGGCCTCCTAGTGAGGATAGCAGGTACATAGTAAAGGCTTCCAAGGCTCAGGGAACAGATAGAAGTAGTGGAAGAATGAAGAAAAGCTTGTGGCAATAGGACTCTAAAAAAAAGTGTTATTTGCATTGAGAGATACTGTACCAGATGTGATCTGAGCTCAGATGGAGTAGGTGTTGAAGAATCTAGGGAAATTGGGTGTAGTGTGATTCTTCGTTACTTGATAACAATTTGTGGAGTCTTTTTACTTTTTCTTGATAGCTTAATCTTCTTCTTCTTAGTATTAATGCATGTGTGTGTACTTCATCAAACTGCTACCAAAACATAAGAACAAGAACACAAGATGTTGGCTCTCTTTCAGGGCCAAAACCTCTTTTCTCTTGAGAGGAAAACCCTTTAGTAAGTTTCTCTTATTGAATTTTATTATTGATCAATTCCAAACCCTAGATCCCTGACTAGAATATCCTCTAAGCACAAGTCAAGTCCTTCCTTCTTATGGCACTGTGTTTTCTTGGCACTTTGTTCCCCGACACTTCGTCCTCCTACTTCTTTCAGCAACTAGTGATAGACCTTTCTTATGTGTGCTTCTAGATGAGATGTTCCTTATCTAATTCTTGGTGATGTCCTTTTATTATGGAGACACCCTTTTCTTGCTCCAATGAAACACTTCTTGAGATATACATGCAAATTGATATGACTATACAACAACCCTAAATTCTCGCATGTGTGATACGTTAGCTTGTAGTTTAGGCTCATGTTATATTCGCATGAGGGAGGGACTCCTTCGCTTGAGTGAGAGGCCTTGTAGGCCTAAGATCTATCCCAAACAATGAGAGATATGGGACTGATACGTTTCTTCTTATATGACAACAGAGAGGCATCCTTTTTCTCACACGTATGACTATGTTTGACCTTTAGAACAGCGCCAAAAATTCAGTCTTCTTCCTCCTTTCTTTGCTTATCTTGGAGACCCTTAGAATTACCTTCTTCCTTCACTTTGTCGACTTCTACCTTCGCTAATTTCATAGCTTGATTGCTTGACGTTGACAGGAAATGGACAGCCTCTATATATAGAGGATTGTCCCTCCTTTAGGCTGACTTGACATATATAGCTCGGATTGCTGCTTTGGAGGTATCTTTGCTTTGGAGGCTTGAATTTGCTTGGAGGAGTATCCTTTGACTTCTATACAAACATATACATGGTGCAACATGCCCTTAAGGTCTTCGACATTTTCTTTTGACTTTCTGACTCACCTATAGCACTTTAACTTGTGTTAGACCTATTTCAATGAGCAAGAAACTCATTGACATATATTATAAAAATATTATTCTTTTATTAAATAAATACAATTATCAAAAGTACATTTACGAAGACCGAACCTAGTTACATTTCCTTCAAAATTCCCACTTAACTAGGGAGGTATTCATACAACATTTAAAGGTGCTTGGCTATTATCAATCTTGAAGAACTCACATAAAAGAAACCAGATTTGCAATCCATCTGTTATAACATCATAATAACCAACATTGTTTACACAACAAGGCCTTCACTGACAGCTCTATCTCTCAAAAGATAAAAGAACAATGTTGGTGAGACCTGTTAGTTTCAGTCTTTCCAGCCTTCCTACAGTGATCAAATATGCTCTTACAAAGTGATTTTGAAGTGTCAAGGTCAAATTTTGTCATTTCAGTGAGTCTTCAAGCAAAATTTGGTCACTAGGCATTAGGTCTAGGGTTTGCTCTCACTCTTTTCAAAGTTGCCCAAATGCAAATTTATGTCACTATTCAGCTGATTCTATCATCATTCATAGGGTTTTCTATCATCTCAGTGTCTAATGAGTCATTTTACACCTTGTTCATGCTTCAGTTGCGCCTAGGTAAGGTCATTTCCCTCTCCTATGGTTTTGAAGGCAATTTCTCTTGGACGGTCAAATCATCAGCAAAACTTGTTTCCTGATGTTCATACACCTTCCCCTATCCTTAAAGTACCTTACCAAATGCTTCCCATCACTGAGATTCCCCAAATTCCTCATTTTCGCACAAACCCTAGTTTCTAGCTACAACCTGGCAATTTTCTAGGTTGGACCTGTGTTTTGCCTTTTTGGACCACTTCCCCTCACTCAATCTCTAATATTCCACTTTCCCCTACTTCCTAACATCCCCCTACTTCCAAAAATTTCCCCAAGAATTTAGAAGCCCCTTATCCCCTTCATTTCACTTCATTTCGACAAAATTCCTTGTTTCACACATCGGGATAAGTTTCACTCAAATGGTGTTTTAGAGCAATAAAAGATGAATTTGAGAAAACTGAGAGAGGTTTTTGTCCACAACATGCCAAAGAAGAAAAACCTCCTTCACTTTTTGCACAGGTGTCATGGTTTTAGATAAATGCCAAAATTACAATCGCTAGATCCAAGGAGGTTGGTCGAGGCATTAAAATGGAGAAAGAGGCCTGATCCCCTCCGTATCTTGGCCGAGGATTCCTTGAAGGAGAATAGCACTAATTGGCTCAGCCACAGCACAAATCCCAAGAAATTTTGAGCATTTTGGATAATTTTGGCATTTTTTGGCAATTTACAGGTTTTTGCTCATTAACAGGTCTCACCCCCCGTGAGACCCTTCATCCCGGCAACTCCATTTTGCAAAAACTCAGCATTTCCAGATTTTTCATGCAAAGTTCCACATGCTCATCAAAGGACTAGAGATTTGGTGAAGTTTTGGGCCTCCAGAAAGTCAAAAAAATGCAAAATTTGACTTTCTGCCACTTTTTTGAACTACAGAAAGCTGTCTTGGGAGAATTGATTTTTGACAGAGCAAATGAACTCCAAATTCAAAAATTCCAGTTGGGTTGGAAAGTAGACTCACAGACCTTTCCAACAAGCCCACTTTGGCTCAATTTTTCCACCTGAAAGTTCCCCAAAAATGGCTCCAAAGGGGTGCGACCCGTCAGGCAGAATTGTCCAGAAATGCACTGTACAGCCCAAAAAATGCAGATTTGACTCAGTTTGACTTTTTGAGGTGAATGATGATTCTCTTTGATGTAATTATGGTACTTTTTAGACACTTTTACCCTTATGTAACTCTTCTAGAAGATTCATTCATGAAAAGGGTAAAAATTAAATGAATGAATTGGTTTCCAAGTTTATAGGGGCAAGTTGTTTTGACTGCCTAGCTTGTAGTGCTTAGTTTAGAAGTGGTTGAAACAGCTCCTAGAATAGTGAGCTCGACCCATGGAGGCAGGGAAAGAGGTTAGATCATCTATATTATGTACTTTCTTGCTCATTTTCATGGTTGGACTCTTGAGGGAGAAGCTATCATTGTATTATTTCACTGTATCTCTGCAATTTTTGGCTAAGGAAGACCAGGGTTTTGCAGTCCTCTTTGGAATTCTTGTGGACTCATGTGTTGATGGTGTGTTTCTCAATGTTCTTGTAAGCTTTGTTTATGTGATTCATTTCCTTTCTTTACTTCTGCATATTAAACAAATGAAGTGTTAAAGTAAGAATTCATGCTTGCCATGCTC
>APFE030342914.1:37677-79100 GCA_000404065.3 Pinus taeda
CTTCTCATCTATTGGAGATTTTACGAGATAGACCGGAGAGAGCCTTCTCCTGCCCCGTAGGGCTAGCTACGAGGCTAAATGGTTTGATGTAGCCTTGAGGTTTACCTGTCTCAGCCTAAGGTGAAATTTCAAGTGCTAACAATACCAATGACTTCTAGACACCTTAGTCATTGTCTCTCAAGGTACATACCCACCCAGGTGTTAATTGAGTATGACCTTCTAGGACTATTCTTATCTTAGGTTCCCAGGCCTCAAAGAATATCGGTCCTCTTGTCTACTCTTGTGTTGGATGCCCTACACATCCTCAAAGAGTATCAGATGCTAGATGATTAGCCAATCCTCCCATTCTTTCTTCCCAAGTGAAGACAAGAAAGTTGTGTTTATCTTGTGTCTACATTTCCATTCATGACCTTCATCTAGACTTACGGTTGTTAGTCTTAGTCTAGTGCATGACCCATGAAATGGAAAAACACAATTGTCACTCCTTTGTAATCAAGGGTGATCCAAAACTCCCTCTTGATCTGGGACTTTTCAGAGCTCCCTCTTAAATAGGGACTCTTTCATTCATCAACAACTTCTTCTTCGTGGGTCCTTCAGATGCTTGATCTCCTTCCTTTCTTTGATGTCATGAAGTATTTGTTCGAACTTCGTCTAGGTAGGGCACCATCCATTGATCACTTTCCTTCCTGGTTTGTCATGTCGTTTCTTCCTTTGGGGAAAGTGGCTTTCTTGTCATACATCAGGTATTCTTGTCATCTGGCTACTTCTTTGTCATCTATCCATGCTTCAAAATACACTTCTCATGGATGCTTCATTGTACTTTCTTGTTTACATGCTTCGACCTAGTATCCCATCATGACTTCATCCTAATATTGCTTCAACATTGCTTTTTCTTTTGTTGGAGGTCTTCTTCATCACGACATATTTGTAGAGTAGAATCAATTATCTACATATTTTATATCTCCAATGTCTGCATAGGTGTCAAGGGTCCTTCCTTCCTTTGTCAGATTTGTCATGCCTTCTTTTGGGAGATATCTTCACAGTATTTTTGTCAGATAGTGATTCTCGGTGATCATGGTGTTCTTCACATGTTTGATATCTTTTTTCATTTTCTTCTCTTTGGATAAATTGGTCAACCACCTTATGCTCCTTGTGAAAGCACTTCTTCATTGTGTGTTTCTTGGACTAGTCAGCATTTCTTCTTGCTTCTTAGTCAACAATCTTATACTCCTTATGTGAGCATATTATTTTGTTGACCTTCATTGCATTATAGTACGTGCCTTCAAGCATGTCCTTGGTGAAAGAGATTCTTTCATACTTGATCATGTTATAGAACTATTCCCATGACTCAATAATATACATATGATAACATGACTAAACTTTGATGCATGCATACCTCATCTTGATTCTCCTTTGATCATCTTAGCTTCATTTGGTTGTCCTTGGTGTGGCCCTTCTTGCTTCATCTTAGCTTGCATGCACATCATCCTTTTCTTGAATCCCATGAATGGGACTTCCCAAAGAGACATCTCCTTCTTATTTATGAATCTTCTTTTGCACATCCCATCATAGGATCTTGAAGATCCTTACCCTGCAAATGTTTCTTTCCTTTTGACGATGGAGGTCTTCTAAGATTATTAATCATGATCAATTTTCTTTCATCATGGATGAGGTCCTATACTAGGTATGCTCGTTCTACATGAATATCTTGAGCTATATATATACCATGCTCCTATATTTTAGAAGATATTTCTAACCATGCATTTTGTTCTCATTATCAATGTCATTTCTACATGAGTATCTAGAACTCTATGTACTACATGCTTCTAGATTCTAGAAGATGTTTCTAGCCTTGCAATTTCTACATGCTCCTATTCTACTCAAAACCTTGAAAGAAGACTTGAAGTAAAGAGTTTGACTTAGTCATAGTAGAGATCTAGAGGATCTTCCTTTTTTTGCTTCTTTTCTTCTTCTTTCACCTCTTGAGTCATGTGACCTTCTTCCCTCTTTCTTTTTTTAATGTTTTCCTTCTTAAGCTTAGGACAATTCCTTTTGTAGTGTCCATATTCTTGGCATCCATAGCATTGGATTTTGGACATGACTTTGTTGTTTGTTCTTCGTGGACCAAATTTGCCAAATTTTCCCTTTCTCTTGGCCATGGTAGAAAATGCTTGCTCCTTTGATCCCACGTCTTCCTTTTCTTTAAGTCTAATTTCCTATATCTTGCATAGAGACCACATTTCACTGAGTGTGGTTGCTTCCTTCTTGGCATATATGCTTGATGTGAAGTTGCCCCAATCCTCAGGTAGAGCATTGAGTACTACAATTGTCATTTCTCTATCTAACATGACTTCCCCAAGCTCTTGAAGTTGATCCCTCATCTCAAAGATCTTCATGAAGTAGGCAACTATTCCTTCCTTTGATATCTTCATCTTGTATAATTCATTTCTTAGAGATATCACTTCCCTGATTGTGGATACCGAGAATAGCTCTACTAGCTTATCATAAATTTCTTTTGATGTCTCAAATTTGGATACATAAGAAATGAGAGAGTCTTTGATAGATTCTATTAGAATCTTTTGAGCTCTTCTCTCATCCTTATTGTACTTGGCTAAGGCTTGGGTTTGTTCCTTAGAAGGGATAGTTATATTCCCCTTGACATGTTCTAGGAGTTCGTTCTCCTTGAGAAGTAAATCGGTCCTCTTCTTCCATGCAAGAAAGTTATTGGTACCTACCAATTTGTTGCTTTCCTTGCAAAAATACATTGATGTATATTTAGAAGGGGACATATACTTACTTGATAAATTTTTGAGATGTAATGGATTTGCTTCCTCCTTGAATACTTGATGGCTTGTCTTCCTAGGATCTTGATATTCTTCAAGTTCCATTCTCCAAGTAGACTTGCTTGATGAAGATATTTGCTTGGTAACTTGTTGATGTAGGTCCCTTTTCATCTTCTCTTCTTTGTAGGTGCCTTTGTGTAAGGCTCTTCTTCTTGCTATGTAGTCTTCCTTGATTAATGATAGATTGTAGGCCTTCTTTTCTTTGAGTATATTTGGATTGATGCTTCAACCTTGTAGATGCCTTTCCTTAATGAGTGTTCCTGAGTTTCCCTTTCCTTGAAGTGTCACCTTAGATCTGATACCATGTTGAAGAATCTCGGGCAATTGGGTGTAGTGTGATTCTTTGTTACTTGAAAACAATTTGTGGAGTCTTTTTACTTTTTCTTGTTGGTTTAATCTTCTTCTTGTTATTATTAACGCATGTGTGTGTACTTCATCAAACTGATACCAAAACATAAGAACAAGAACACAAGATGTTGGCTCTTTTCCAAGGCCAAAACCTCTCTTCTCTTAGAGGAAAACCCTTTAGTAAGTTTCTTTTATTGAAGCTTCTTATTGATCAATGACAAACCCTAGACCCCTAACTAGAATATCCTCCAAGCACAAGTCAATTCCTTCCTTCTTCCAACACTTTTTTTTCCCTAACACTTCATCCTCCTTCTTCTGGCACTTCGTTCCCCCACACTTTGTCCTCCTTCTTCTGGCACTTTGTTCCCTAACACTTCGTCCTCCTACTTATTTCAGTAACTAGTGATATACCTTGCTTATGTGAGCTTCTAGATTAGATGTTCCTTCTTTAATTCTTGGTGATGTCCTTTTCTTATGGAGACACCCTTTTCTTGCTCTAACGAAACACTTCTTGAGATATATATGCAAACTAATATGACTGTACAGTAGCCCTAAATTCTCCCACGTGTAATAGGTTAGCTTGTAGTTTAGGCTCTTTTTATCTTCGCTTGAGGGAGGGACTCCTTCGCTTGAGTGAGAGGCCTTGTAGGCCTAATATCTAGCCCAAACAATGAGAGATATGGGACTGATATGCTACTTTTGATATGACTGCAAAGAGGCCTCCTTTTTCTCGCATGTGTGACATTGTTTGACCTTTAGAACAGCCTCAAAACTTCAGTCTTCTTCCTCCTTTCTTCACTTATCTTGGAGACCCTTAGACCTACCTTTTTCCTTCACTTTCTCGACTTCTACCTTGGTTGATTTCATAGCTTGATTGCTTGACATTGAGAGGGAGTGGACATCCTCTATATATAGAGGATTGTCCCTCCTTTAGGCTGACTTAAGGCCGACTCGACATATATAGCTCGGATTGCTGCTTTGGAGGTGTCTTTTCTTTGGAGGAGGATTGACTTTTCTTGGAGTATCCTTTGACTTCTATACAAACATATACATGGTGCAACATGCCCTTAGGGTCTTCAACATTTTTTTTGACTATTTGACTCACATATAGCACTTTAACTTGTTCTAGACCTATTTCAATGAGCAAGAAACTCATTGACATATATTATAAATATAATATTTCTTTTTGTGAATAAATACAAATATCAAAAGTACATATATGAAGACTGAACCTAGTTACATTTCCTTCAACATTAGGCACGTCAGAGAGTTTGAATTATACCTTGATTTTTCCAAAGAGAAGTTAATGATGACTTCCAAATAGACCTATAAGATCTAGCATGAAACATATGGCAGCATAGAAGCATATTTGAGAAGGTTCTCCCAAAAAGAGGGAGGATCGTGAAAAGACATTTCCTCTAGTTGTCAGGTACAATTATATTAGAATTATTGTTTCTTTTGTTTTTTAATTACATCAGATGGATGTAGAGGTCATTTTCCTCCATGAATATTTCGAGGACGAAGTGTAGATATGACCACCTCAAGGCTTTGAGGGTCATAAAGGAGTCTCCTGCTTGCAAATAGAAGATTATACCTAAGATTTGGATTAATGAATCAAGGTTGATCCTATATGATTTGTTTCTAACAAAATCAAGACTCATGTGTTAGAGGGAGCATATATGGCAGAAATATTTGCTTTTGTAATAGAGGGAACAGTAAGGGAGCCTTGCTTTAGCTTCATACGAAGTTGACCTCTGAGTTCGAGATGAAGGACCCAGATTCAAGGAAATACATCCTTGAAGAATGTTATTGAGATCCCTCGGAGATTTTCAAGATGGTGGATTGATCAAGCTAGATAGTTGATATACTATAAATCAATAGTGGCAGAGGAAGCAGCCAGGATTGCCAATGCAAAAGTTATTTCAAAAATAACACCCAGTTAGTGTAACCGAAAAGTATTAATCAAATTATGTTTGAGCCAAAGGCTCAACATGTGTTGAAGTACCAGCATGGTATAGTTTCTCATGGCATAGCCAATTATGGTTTGAGATATGTCTCAAATAGTGAAGTACAGTTGCAGGAATACACAGATTTAGATTGGGCAGAGAGTGCAGAAGAAATAAAGAGCTTGTCAGAATATTGCTTCAATTTGGGCTTTGTTATGATCTATTGGATGAGCAGGAAGAAGATATTTGTCGCAATTTGTATTGTTGAAACCAAGTATATGCAACTTGGTTAGCAATTTGAGAAGCGATATAGCTTCAGAAACTACTTGCAAGATTGTCTTGATCAGGTGCAGGTGACAACCATGATGACAACATGATTGTCTTGATCAGGTGTAGGTGACAACCATGATGACAACAGGATTGTCTTGATCAGGTGCAGGTGACAACCATGATGACAAGTTGAAACATAGTGAGATCTAGTACCGAGACATGTTACAGCAGGAAGCAATATAGCTTTAGTATTATTCTTGAGTCAAGTAGATTGTTGATGAAGTCTATTTTCCAAGATGAAGTTTGTATACTTTGAGGATGAGCTTAGATTAATTGAGCATGTCTCTCTCAACAAGAGGGAGTGATGAAATTGCAGCAACAAGAACAGTAATTCTTCCTGGTCAAGTTGACCAATATCAAGGGAAATGGTCCATAGTATTGATGAGATAGCATCAGGGACAAACATTCTCCTTGTGTCAATTAAGTTGACCAGAATTAGGGAGAATGGTCTGGAAGAGGACAGTCATTCTTCTTGTGTCAAGAATGTTGACCAAAATTACGAAAAATGGTCCTAGAGGCCTAAAATCACTCAGTTGAGTAGGTGCCTCTTAACATCAAGCTAAAAACTATCCAGATAGGTTGAGTGAGCTCATTTAGCATCAGGACCGAAATTATTCATGTGGAGTGTGACCTTTGGAGATTCACCATGTGTCAAAGATATTGACCGGAATGATGGTGAACCAAGACTAGTTAGTATACCATGTGTTAAAGAGACCAGAATTATGGTGACTAGATGATGTTAATGATGTAGCATGTGTTAGGAGTATCGACAGGTATTATGGGGATGATGCACCATAGGATAAAGGTATCGAGTGGAATTATGGTACCTAATTGATGTTGTAGATTTTACCATAGTTCAAAATTGTTTACCAAGATTATGGTAAATTGAAAGATGTTGATGTTGATGATGAATTGTTATAAAATTTTCATAGAGAAATTTGTCAACAAGAGAACATTTGGATAATTCATTATGAATACATATCTAGCTAAGAGGGAGTGTTGAATTTTGTAGCTATGGTCAGTCTTCATAATTGATGTTTTAGCCTTTCAAATATATGTAATAATCATTTCAAGACATGTTCTTCACGTCAACTTCAAAAAGAGGGAACTTTGAATTTTAAAATTATGAATAATTGCCTCTAAAATGTAAGGTCGGGTCCAAGTCATCCCATCCCTAGATTCATGTCTATTCAGGCTCTTTTGACTTCTATATGGAGATCGTTCAGTCTCCTTCAAAGGGAAATTCAGATCATCTCTTGTTCAAGCAATTTAGATCTCTTCTATTAGAGCGAGGAGAGGAAAGAAAACAAGTTGAGTTATGAGCATATCTCTTCTAGGAGATCGAAATTTTATGAGGCGAGCAAGTTTCTCTAAGGAATACCTAAGGAGAACGAGTTTCTCTAGTAGATAGAATCAGGGTAGAATGAATCTCTTATGGGCAAATCAAATTTGTGAGATCATTTAACTTTGTTTGACCTAGCTTGATCTGGATTTGTACATGGTTAGTTTGACCTTGGTTTTGGCTAGATGTATCTCTTGTTGAAATGAATACTTTTTATAAGGAAAGGGTTGTTAGGATTTTTTCCCCCAATTGGGTTTTCCCAGGGTAAAATTCTTTGTGTTTCTTGTTTGGTTGTCTCTGTATGATCCTATTGTTGTTCTTGTTCTATTGTTGAAGATCTTTTGTGTAATTACTTAATGATGATTGTAAATACAAGAGGACTTAAGTAGAAATGATTAAAATTAATTATCATCTATAAGACCTATAAAAAATGAATAGAAGGTACCTCAACACATGTTTCGCTTCAACCCAATGCACATGCCTCAGCTCAACCATATACTAGCTCAGGGTGTTTACTACAAAGCAAATATATGGCCTAGTGTTAACCAGATACATCAAGGATCCAATCAACTGCATGTACATCATGGGATCCACCAAATTTGAATCTAAAACAGAATCACTTAGCTTCTTCAGATTTGTTGTCATAGGTGTAGCCATGGACTTGTAGTCCATCATGTCAAAACTCCTCAAAATTTGAACATTGTATTTACCCTTTATTAGAGATATCTCATCTGAGCTTTTCCACACCTTCAATCCCAAGAAATAATGCATCAAGACAAGATCCTTCATCTCAAACTTCTATGCCAACTTCTTCTTTCACTTGACAATGAGCGTCTCTGCCCTAGTAAGGAACAAATCACCAACATACACCAACAATATCAAAGGATCGTCATCAACGACCATGAAGTAAAGGTCAAGACCTGAATCACTCTTACTGAAGCCCAAACTCATCAAGTATCCATTAATTGTGGAATACCATGCCATGGGTTCTTGCTTGAGTCCATACAAATCCTTCCTTAATATATAGACATGGGACTCCTTCCCATGTACCTCAAGGCCTAGAGGTTTCTCTATGTACACTTCCTCTTCAATCACACCATTGAGGAACACAGTGTTTACATCCATTTGATGTAATCTCCAATTGTTGGAAATACTAAGAGGGGGGTGAATCAGTATTTCACTTAGTTTAGTTAATTTTAATCTTCAAAGCATTAAATAACATTAGCATCAAATCAATTATAAATCAACATCACAACACCATCCAATAATTCAGAACATCAAAGACAGTACACAAGATAGTTTAGGTGGAAACCCTTCCAAGAGAAAAACCATCGAATGCTTCATAATATAGGTCTTTAAATATTACATCAATAGGAAGCTCCAACTTCCAATATTCTCTAGATACAACTGAAAGGAGGCTCCAACCAATTGATTTTTCAGCTCCAACTAAAAAGATGCTCCAACACACTAATTCACCAACTCCAACTAGAAGGATGCTCTAGTGCCCTAATTTACCAGCTCCAACTGGAAGGATGACCTAACACCCTCGTTTTATTAGCTCCCACTGAAAGGATACTCCAACACCTTGCACAGGGTCCAACCTGTAATATCACCACCCTACCACCTTGAAGTTTTCTCAAATTCCAACCTAAAGGAGACTCCAATCTCTGCCTTGCACTACCTAGCCACCCTAAATATAGAAGATAAAGGAGTAATATTGATTATGTTAAACGCATTGCCCAACACTTTATCATTGTATAATACACCCACTACTCTGATCATTTTCCAAACACATCAAGTCAGTTTCTCAACATGTCAAAGCCTAGAAACATCTCAAACATTGGCAGCATATGACATACATACTTTAATCATCAACTCAACAAGGCAACAATACTAACTCTCTCTGCACAAGAATCAAACCCTAGCTAAATAATCCAATAACACTCAATAACAACTCTCTCTATCATTAATGAGAGAGCCCTAACATCTATGCTTTGCTTCTACTCAAAAGATCAAACCCTAGTAGCATAAACTCTCTGCCAATTCCACTACCACAACAACCTACTCAATGCATCAATAGTATTCTCTGCTCAATTGAACACATAAACCTCTTTGCTCAGTATTGCAAATCCTAATGGTGATGTACTATAAATACACAAACTAACATAATAGTTTTCTCATCAAATTATTATGCCCTCATATATACATAACAATCATAGTTGAACAAATTCACTATCCAAAAATCTCATCAATAGCCCCGATGCAACTGCTTCTTCTTCTGTCCAATCTATCTCCTCAGTCATAAAACAAACTAAGTAGCACATCAACAACTAGTCATTGTCTCTTTGCTCATCAAGTTATCAAACCTTAGAAAAAGTGCATCCGTAGTAGTACATAACATCTATGTAAACTTTGCAATACATTTTTACTGACAAAACTACCATCACCATATACATAGCTATGGGCAACATCAATAAATGCTCTCTACTGCAAAACCTAAAGAGATAATATTTGTCCAACACAAGTATAAACACATTATTATTCACTAAGCAACTCCTTGTAGTAGTAACACACATTTATATACGCACATTTACATCATCTTTATAGCCATATCATGACAAAGCAGGGCTTATACAAGGAATATATCTACAATAGCAACTCAAACTAGCAACATATTTACCTTAAGACATCTAAACTAGTAGCAATATTGGCTTTGCTATACATGGTCACACTGGATTAGCCATACATTACTAACAACAACAGTGTACTCAAGACACGGCGTTAGTATAACAACACAAAAAAATTGAAATCAACACCTACAATGATGCTTGTTCACACTACCCCACACTTGTCATTCATATCATGCACACATCACATCGCATCTCAATTGATACACTTCATAATTAGTTCAACAAATGTACCAGAGTAATGCCAAGAGTTTGTAGCAGCATTGGCTTTGCACGCAAGCACCCACTACACCGGTCTCTGATCTGATCGTTATCACGTTGTTTCTTCCTACATGTGATACAATTGCGTAGGTCATCTCTTCAAATTATGCTACTAGAGTACGCAGTCGGTTATATGTCCAATATCAATTTGATGCATGGCACATTTCCCCCAACCAAATATCATTACATCAAATCAAGACATCGACCAAATCAAACGCACTTTCATTGCATTTATTTCATTGACCAAAAAAAAATTCCAAATTGCTAATTCAAATCTTCAGATTGCACAATAACTCGATCTATATCAGAAATAATCATATGAATATCTGATGGACATCCTAATGCCTTACCCACTAGGATTAACACACCAAATTATTTCATCATTAAACTGGGCCTTCAGAGCTACTTACACACTGGACTAACACCACATCAATCACCAGACTTGATCGATGCTTGACGTGATCACGATTCGGAACCCACAAAACCTACTTGTTCACCTAGATCGCATCGATTTAAAGGGGAGGCACGCGTTACGCATTGAATCTTAGATTTTCCTACTTCAAATTCATCGCATGCATTTTCTTCACGTAGGCAGCACGTTGGATACTTCCTTGCTAAGATCGCAGACAACATACCATGATTATGAGCTATGTTTCAATTATGCATATGGCCTTTGATATTTATCATGCACCAAAGTTTCTCTCTTCATCACACCATTAAGACTCTACATGCCTCAGACCCGCAGATCAGTCTCAGATAATCAGCGAATGTTTCCTTAGAAAAGCCACAAAATCCCAGTCACAAAAGAAAGAAACTGTATTACCTAGTAACACCTGAAGACTTTGACATACTTAGGAATTGACCCTTCAGTTCAGATCCAAATAAACTTCAACGAGACTTTAGCCTCTTTAGTTAAGTATGACAAATCAAGGCCTCATAAATCACATAATATATTTGCAAAAGATGTACATGATATTACACACGTTGGAGGTCAAATGAGCCATGAATTTGTACTAAGTCATGGAGGATTCTAGAGGGGTTGACCTGGATTAACTATCATGGAGCTGACTTTATAGCAACAACAACAAAAATCAAAATAGATATTTGGAGCCAAAAAATAAAACCTCATTTAAAGTTGACTTAGCCTCCAAGAATTTAATTAATTTCCTCAATAAATAATCCTAGTTTAAGTGAAATTTCTTGAAAATAAATGCCATAATAAACCAATCACTAACCTGCCCTTAGCATCTCTTATTGGTGTTGGAAATACTAAGAGGGGGTGAATCAATATTTCTTTTCAATTGTTATTATTACCAATTTAGATTCTTTACAATTTTAATCAAAGAAATGATTTTATTAAATATAGAAGAAGATTGAATACAATATCTGATGAGTTTTTCCAAGCACCAACTTGGACTTTGATGAGGCTCCAACCTCTAGGGCTCCAACCCTATCTTACCAAGGCACCAACCTTGTATTTAGGAGCACCGACTCCAAGGACACCAATCCTTCCAATTCTGAGGCACCAACCCCAAGGGCTCTGACCTTATAGATTTACTCTGTCAAGAAATGTTTGATTGTATTATACTACTTCCAAGAACTTTTTTACCAAATCTTGTCCTTGTATTCTTTGCAACAGATCGCCATTTGCGCTATGGCTTCACTTTGGGTCTAAACCTTCCAAGATGAATCAGGTCAAAAGATTGTCCTCCCGCTCTATCTTATGCTTCCTTCTTTGCTTGGCTTTCGGCTTATGTTGCACCTTTGTCTTCTACTAGACCTTCAGCTTCTCGACCTTCGACTTCCTCTGTCTTTTCAAGTTAACGAGTTGTGAAATTTTTAATTCTTCTTTGTTCTCGATGCCTGATCGATGCTTTTAGTGAAACGTTTTAACTTGTACTTATACAAGTTTCACCAATGACTTGAGAGACATGTTTATTGGAGGGAGGCCGACTTGTTTATTTAGGAGAGACCAGAGAGGCTATAACCATATTATAATAGAAGTTTGGCAGTCCCCACATGCCACATCACTGCTAATCGCAATCGCAACTTTTAGAGGTCTCTTGCTACACAATATATCGAAAAGGCCCTTTTTAATATTCATCTAAGGCCCACATGGAGATCCCACATCCACATCATCAATTGAAATCGTAATCACAACTTTTGGAGGTCCCGCAATTGCAACCTTTAATGTTACTGATGTAACATAGCCGATACTCATATTATCGATGAGGCGGATGCAATATAACATTAAATAGTTGTCAATAGATCCGTTATATCCACAGCTTCTATCGCAATTGGAGGTTCAGGGGTTTATTGCAATCAACGGTCCGGGGTGACAACCCTTTACGATTCGTGTAACTTCCGATACCGGATGTGATACTACATAAAGGTATATTTTAATGGAGCTGTCGGGTCTGCATATTGTATCGCAATCGATGTTTTAACGTTTCATCCCTTTAAGCCTTGTGATATGAAAATTCCGATATGCGGATGTGATATTACATTAGGGTGTTTTATAATGGAGCAACCGGGTTCGCACCTTGTATCGCAATCCCAGTTTTTATTGTGACATTCCTTTATGACTTCCGATATAAAAGTTTATACAGTGGATATGATATTGTATTATGGTGTATTGTAGTGGAACCATCAAGTCCGCAATGGTATCAGAATCACAGGTTTTTGGGCAGTGACATTTATGACTTGCGATACGTAACTTCCGATAGTGGCAGACACGGTATTATATTAGATCTTGTTCTATTGGAAAGTCGGGTCCGCAACTCAAATCGCAATCAAGGGTTTTGTGTGGTGGCATGTAATAGAGCATGCTGATATTATATATGTCGATATGTTAACTCCTTCAGTTTGTTTTATGCATTGTGAACTTTTTAAGAGGTTTCCATGGTTTATTCCTTCCTCCGATAGATCTGCTTTGTCTTGGCTCATCGCTCCTGTGGTTTCTCTTCACTCCTATGACTTTCGATACACTACTCCGATATCTCTTCTTCCAATAGCTCTTCTTTGATGGCTTTCGATGAACTCTTCCTACTCATGTTGCTTCACGGATATGCTTTGCTTGGCTTCACATCATTTATTTGCTATCCAAAATATTGCCATATTGACATCAATGACAATCTAGATCAACAATCTCCCCCTTTGTTATTGGTGGAAATATTCTTCTTCTCTCCCCCTTTGACATCAATGGCAAAGGAGTGCACAAGGACTCCCCCTGTTGAACTGCTACCCGTATCATGCAGCATCTTAACAATCGGTTTAGTGTGATGCTACAGAAATAACCCCCATTTTTTTACAGAGATGTTGAAATGCTTCTTGAGGAAGAGGTTTGGTGAAAATATCTGCAATTTGTTCCTTGGTATTGATATATTCCAACTTGAGGTTTTTTTCAACACCTGTTCATGGAGAAAATGATACTTGATTGGTATATGTTTGGTTTTTGAGTGCATCACTAGATTTTTACTGAGAATGATAGCACTTGTGTTATCACAACGGATGGTGATTGGTTGTTTAGTTTCTATGTTGACATCCTTCAAAGCTTCCTTCATCCATAGTATTTGTGTACAATAGTCAGTTGCGGGTATATATTCGGCTTCAGCTGTAGAGAGAGATATAGATGATTGTTTTTTACTAAGACAAGCTACCAGGCAATCTCCCATAAAAAATGCATTTCCACTGGTGCTTTTACGATCATCCACGCTTCCAGCCCAATCAGCATCAGTATAAGTTGTCACTGTAGTATTTGTGTTTTTGGGATACCAAAGACCAAAGTAAAGGGTTCCTTTTAAGTATCTAAGAATTATTTTCACAGCCAACATGTGGGATTGCTTAGGAGCTGATTGAAATCTTCCCACCATTCCCACTATTTGCATAGTGTCGAGCCTTGTAGCAGTTAAGTATAAGAGAGCTCTAATTATTGACCTGTAAAGAGTTGCATCTACCGGGGGGGGTCATCATATTTGCTTAGTTTTCAATTTGTGGTCATCGGTGTGCTCATAGGTTCACATTCTTCCATTCCATATCTTTTGAGCATATCTTTGAGATATTTTGTTTGAGAGATAAACATGCTTGTCATGGTTTTGCGAAACTTATAGTCCAAGGAATCAGGATATCTCACCAATCATTGACATTTCTAATTCTTTTGACATATTTTGAGCAAGCTCATGGCTCATTTCATCATTATTGCTAGCAAAAACCAAATCATCAACATATACAAGGGTGATTAGTAATTTATCCTCATCCATCTTCATGTAGAGATTACTTCCTACCATGCCATTTTTCAAGTTTTGTTGTTGTATATAGTGATCAAATCTTGTGTACCACGCTCTAGGAGCTTGTTTCAAAGCGTATAATGCCTTTTTCAACTTACATACAAAGTGTTTTCCTTCTGCTAGATCAAAACCTTCTGGTTTCTCCATGTAAACTTCTTCCTTGAGTTCCCCATTCAGAAAAGATGATTTTACATCCGTTTGATACACTTTGAATCCTTTTGAGCATACAAATGCCAAAAACATCCTTATATCTTCCATACGAGCTATTGGTGAAAAGGTTTCTTCAAAATCGATTCCTCCAATTTGTGAATAACATTTACAGACAAGTCTTGCCTTATTTCTAATGATTTTTCCATCTTCATTCATTTTTTTTTGAACACCCACTTAGTTCCAATTATATTTTTATACTTTAGATGAGGTACCAGCTCCCATGTCTTATTTTTCTTGATTTAAGACATTTCTTCTTCCATGGCTTCCACCCAATAAGGATCCTTGCTTGAGTAAAAGTTTCTGGTTCTATCATAGATAGGAAAGCAACATCATTTCTCTTTGGTGTACTTTTCATCCTTCTTCGGGTTTGTATTTCTTCATCTACATTGCCAATAATATGCTCTTCCGAGTGATTCTTTTGGAGGAATTTCACTTTTAAAGGAGTTTGAGATGATTCTTTTTGTTTTTGTTTTTCTTGATCGTTTTCTTCATTTTCAGGTTCTTCTTCACTTTCTTCAATAAAGGGGTCAGCTTCATGATCTTCAATTTTCTTTTCTAGAAGCTCTTCATCAATCTTTACATCAATATTTTCCACTATTTTCCGTAGTTGGTTATTGTAGCATTTGTAAGCTTTTCTTCTGGTAGAATACTCAAGAAATATTCCTTCGTCAACCCAAGAGTCAAATTTTCCTAGTGAGTCATCATTGATCTTTATGAAGCATTTGCTTCCAAAAATCCTAAAGTATTTTACTGAAGTAGGTCTTCCTTTCCATGATTCATAAGGATTCTTCTCATTAGTTGGTCTTAGTTGAGTTCGATTCAAGGTATAAACTGTTGTCCCGACTGCTTCCTTCCAAAATTTTCGTTGTAAATCAGCTGCTAGTAACATAGTTTTGGCCATTTCTTAAACAGCTCGGTTTCTTCTTTCAACTACCCCATTTTGCTTAGGTGTTCTAGTAATGGAGAGCTCTATTTTGATTCCATGTTCTATATAGAATTCATCGAATTCTTTTAATGTGAATTCTCCTCCTCTATCCATTGTAAGACATTTAATTTTGGAATCCTTTTCATTTTCTATAAGAGCTTTAAGATTCTTAAAACATTCAAATGCTTCAGATTTATATTTTATGAAATATACCCACATCATTCTAGTATAGTCATCAACAAATAAAGCAAAATACCTTTCTCCTTGGAGTGGTGGAGTTCTGGTTGGCCCACATAAATATGCATGAATGATCTCTAGAGGTTTTGATGTGAAGAACTCCTCAATCTTGTGGTTGGTTCTAGTTTGCTTGCCATGTTGACATGGGCCACATACAGCTTGATCTAGTTTGGACATCTTTGGAATGTCCCTTACTGCAATGATTTTTTTGATATTGATCAAGTTACCAAAACTTGTATGCCCCAGTCGTTTATGCCACAACCAGCTTTCACCTGTTTGACTTAGATAACATTTATCTTCTTGAATTTTGTTCAGAATGTAGATGTTATCTAATGTTCTAACTCCTTATGCCACAAGTTCTCCTGAGGAAGAGTTCCTTATTTCACACTTTTTAGTATTGAAGACAACATTATGTCCTTGATCGCAGATTTGGCTAACATTCAAGAGATTGTGCTTGAGCCCATCTACCAGCAAAGCATTTTGAGCCTTTCCTTTTCCATTAATAAGGGTAACAGTTCCTTTTCCATCAATTTTGGCAAACCCACTCCCAAAGGATACATTTCCTTCCTTTTTTTTAATGAGATACACTTCATTTTGTCACCTGTCATATGTCTAGAGCACCCACTATCCACAAACCAAAGATTTTCCTCATTGTGAGCACATAAAGCTAGACCACATTTATCCATATTGGGACTTTCATCTTTTGCTTCTCTACTTTTGAGGGGCAAATTTTGTTCACTATGTCCATTATCATTACATAATGAGAAAATTGGATCAAATTTGGCCAAAGGATCAAACGAGTTGAAAGTCTTGATTTGTCCTTGCCCTTTAAGACTACATGGTTTATTTTTTTGATTCTTCAATCTTGGTGCTTCATTCTTATGAGCCATGCAATGTTTAGCTTGATGACAAAAATGTTTACAATAATAACATTGTCTAAGAAATATAGTTTGGTATTTGTTATAATAGCCATGATTTGAATAAACCTTCTTCCTTGGAGTTGTTCTTTCTTCATTCTTTGGATTTGAGTCGGGCCTTTGATGAGATGATTTTTCTTCTTTTCGATTGCTGCAAATTATTCCAGCATAGCTTCTTGTATTATCCTTGGCACTTGATGAAAAACTGATCCCGAACTTGTCACTTTGAGATTTCTAAGTGTTGAGAATGTGATCAAGTGTTTGAGAACTTTGCCAAATTCTTTTGATTTGTTCCATTTCCTTCTTGAGAGATACTATTTCAACTTCATGTCTTTCACATATAATGTCCTCCCTCCTTTTAGCTTCCTCTTTGTCCATTTTAAGAGAGATAACCTTCTTTTTTAACTCCTCACTTTCTTCAATGGTACTTATCAGTAATTCATTTGTATCTTCTTCATTTTCCTATCTTGGTTCATCATCTTCAGTGAATTCCATAAATAGTACTTCCTTGCTTCCAGCATAGTCATTCTCTTCATCTTATTCATCATTACTTTCTTTTTGATGGAATATATCTTTATATGGTTTCTTCTTGATGACCACATATTCATCCTCATCAAATTCATCTTGTTTAGAGAGTAAATTATTCTTAATCTATCCTTTATTTTTGTATATCCTTCCTTCCTCATTATCATTGTCATGCTTATGAGGACATTTTGCAGCATAATGACCTATTTTTCCACAGTTGAAACAAATAAGAGGATTCTTACCTTTTAGCTTGGATCCTTTCTTTAGTCTTCGTACAAATTGCACCAATTCGGATTCAACATCAGAGTCATCGCTATTAGTATTCCATCCTTTTCCCTTTTTTTATTTTGAGGCCTTGAATGCTGCATCTTTGGAACTTGGGATTCATTTTCTCATCTCATAGGCAGTGAGGATTCCATGAAGTTAATCCATTTTGAGAGTGTCTAGTTCCTTCATTTCTTCTATAACACTTATTTTGGAGTCAAATCTGTCTGGGAGAGATCTTAATACCTTTTGAACAACGGTGCTTTCTTCGATCTTTTCTCCCAATCCTTTAAGAGAGTTGACAAATTCAGCTACTTGGAGGAAATATGATGCAATATCTTCTACATCATCCATTTTCAGACTTTTGAACTGCCTCCTATGAGTTTGAAGCTTTTCCTTCTTAACCTTGGAGTCTCCATCATATAAGCTAACCAGTTTATCCCATACTTCTTTTGCTGAGTCACAATTCAAGACTTTTGTAAACTCAGAATTAGTAATTCCACTGGTAATGGAATTTAGAGCTTTGGCATTGGCAATGTACGCTTTCCTTTCCTCTTGATCAGTAGGAAGAGTGGGAGGGGCATTGTACCCATTCAGAACAGCGTTCCAAACTTCAGGTCCAAGGGACATTAAGTAGTAAGATGTTCTCTTTTTCCAAAAACCAAAATTAGTACCATCGAACAAGGGAAGCCTTCCTATTGTCATTTCTTGATTCTTCATTGTAACTAAGAATCCTTCTTCCAGCTGTTACGTTGATTATGAATAAGTTGGCTTTGATACCAATTGTTGGAAACACTGAGAGGGGGGTGAATCAGTATTTATTATCAATTGTTATTATTACTAGTTTAGATTTTGTTATCACTCACGTTGTTCCCCAAAGTTGTAGGAAAGGGAATACGGCCGAGGTAACCATAGACCAAACTTTTAGATACAGGTTCTAGCTAACTTGCATCTAGAGAGGGCTCTCTCTTTGTAATTTAGCTTTGTTTTGAGGTATATTAGGCTAGTTATGAAGTACAAGGGTTTTGTTTTGAGTTTGTTTGGAAGGAGGGGGGCTCAATAGCACAGTGAGGTAAAACTGAAACATTTCAGTCCATTGGGCATGATGGAGACAAAGAGGGATGGCTTCTTGGGTTAGGTTTCTTACTAGAGGATTTATCACAGAGCAAGGTACTCAAATATGGAACAATTTAAAGGCTGGAATCAGATGGAATGGAGTCAATAGGTGAAGGGAAATTAAAAATCCTTCATCATGTTGACAAAGGGAAAATGGATGACTACTGCTAAGGAGCAACTAAGAATTCCTTAGCTAATATTCAAGATGAAAGAACCAGGGGAAACAGGAGCAATTAAGAATTCACTGTTTATGCTAATTCTGAAGAAAACATTAATAATAACAGAGACTGAACACAGAGTGCAAACAAGCAAATTCTGAGTTATTCTTTTTCTCTATTATTTAGATCATGAAACATATATGGTATAGTAAACACAAAAACTATAGGACACAAGTTAGAAGGGACTTATTGATCCATAAAAATGATTCAAGAATTCTGTAACATGGTCCTTAGCATAAATTCTTCATCCAGTGAGCTCGACAAAAATGGTTCCAACAACTTTTTTATTTCCAAAATTGTTCAGTATTACAGTCAAAACTACGAACATCCACCAGCAACCAACCAACCCCAAATACTTCGTCTGGGGGGGTATTTATACAAAAATGTCAAGATATTATACAAAATATCTGATAGAAATAATATCTACTGACAATTTAATGCTTCTTTTACATAGATAGAGACAGACAGACTCGAAAACAGGGAGACAATAAATAGATGCAATAAATTCATGTTGCGCTAGTTGATCCGTCTTTATGAGATGTACTAGAGGTAGGTGCTGCAAGTCAGTTCCCAACTGTCTTTTATTGATCCTCTGTGCTAGTTATTCTGCCTTGGCTGGATTTTCCTTAACTCTAATGTGATGTGCTTTGAACCACGTGAATGTGATTCATTCCTCTTTTCTGCATTATAGTAAATGGTCCAAAATTTTGGATTGACCAAAGATAATTTACAAGATCTCTAACATGCTTTGCCACCACTCTGGTCCTAGTAATTTATGTCTTTGTAGCTTCCTTAGAGTCTCGTCAGTGTTTTTGTAACTGAAGAAATTAGGTGGGATGGTGAATTGATGTTTTACCTCATGCTCTATGTAGAATAGATTTTCCAGGCTGTCATAAAGGCACTAGCCAAATGGGAGTGCCGTCTCTCCTGAAGTGCTTGAAGATGCATTAGCTTGATTAGCAACATATGTATTTAATTTATGTACATATTCCTTGTGATCATCATACGATCATTACTTCCCAAAGGACTTGGCAAACATTTTTGATGCAGGACTGTAAATTTTCCTGTGAAAGAATCAATCTCTACCTGCATGTCCTAGCATGTTCTGTCCAAATTTTGCATTAGATTTCTCATGGTTAGAACTCTCTTGATGTCTACAATGATGCATGTTCTGTCTCTAATATCCAATGCTTCCAGTTCTTCACTGGTCTTGGTGTTCAAAAAATGTATTAGCCTGTTAGCTTGCTCAGGCATCTGTCCCAATAATGCTCTTGTTTTCTGAATTTCCACTTGGGTTCATAAATTGTTTGGATAGAGCTCCACACATCACTAAGGGATTGAGTGATGTTGGTCCACAAAATTCCTCTGATTTCTGCCAGAGGCTTATCCAAAGAGAGATCCTTTTCTAAGGCTCTTACCTTGTTCTCCAATGCTTTGATCTCCTTTGTTTTCTCTGCCACATTCATCTTGGATTTATCATAGCTCTGTTCAACTTTTGCCAATTTTTCTTTTACCTGCTTCAGCTCAGATACTTGGAGTTTCAAATCCTCCATGGATTTTATTAATTGATCTCTAGTCATAGCTATACTGCTGCCTGGTGCTGTTGCTGGGGTACCTGTGGTGATTTCTATTGTTGATGCCGAGACAGTGGGAGGTACTACTATTATAACTGTAGGAGGGGCAATTGTGACTGTTGGAGCTACTTCAAGTGGCTGGGAGGTCGACTCTCCCTGCTTCTCTTGTAGTGCTTTCTCCAATGCCTACTCTGTCTCACTTAATCTTTCATTCATTCTCATAAGCAGGTCCATCATGTCCTCCTCTGACTTCTATTGTACAACATATGCTGTATGTGGATGCATAGAAGGAGGCATCTTGAGTTGTTTTCTGAGGGCAGCAATTCCTCTTCCTTCTTCTTCATCAATGCCTTTATGCCTTTGGCATCTTTGGGATCATGTCCCAGTTCAATAATAATATCTTCCAAGGATTTGATCCTATTGTCCTTGGCTAGAGAGGAAGCCTTCTCCAAATCCAGTTGAGCGGAGGTGTTGTTCAATGAGTTCTGCAATTTGTGAGCCAGCATCACTTTATCTTCCAGTGTGGAGTAGACCATCTCTCCAGTTTGTTTATGCAGCTCAATCTGGTCCATAGGATGAATGTCTTTGGCAAGGACATCCAGATTTGTTCTGATGTAGTCAGTTGCTGATTATGGTTGTTGCACTTTAGGCTTAAAGTGGCTCAAGATCATTTTACCTTCTTTAATGTCATATGCAGACATTAACCTTTGCTGGTTGCTGGGGGCCATCTTGAGAAACTGATTATAAAGTTGCAGCCTCAGTGAGTCATTATGGGCCTTTATCTTCGTTAATGTTCTTTTGATATCAGAACCTTGCTTGCTTCGCGGCCTAGTGGATGAAACTTCCACACTATGCTGCCTTTCTAGGTCCTGCCTGTGAGAGCTGATAGATGTTTCTATCATCGGGGATGTCTCCTGGCTGACCATCTTTTCCCTTTTTAGACTGCCTGTGGTTTCCTCAATAAATTCATCTTCTGATAGGGGGTTTATTCTTTGTCTTTTTTCCCCTGGTTGCTCTGCTAGTCCACTCATAGGTGTGCCTTCTTCTCTGTCTCTTTTATTGCCCTTTTCCTCATTTAGAGGAGTCTGTAACACTGGTATCTCTGGTGCTTTGGTCTGGACCGAAGGAATTTGCCCTTGTTGATCAGTCATTGCTTGCCGCTCTGTGCTTGCTACTTCCTTGCCCTTAGAAGACCCTGTAACTGGTGTAATGCTTTCTTGTGTAGGCTACTAAGAAGTTCCAGCAGCGGATGGGCCAACTCCTGTTTGTTGAGGCAACTTGAAAGATACCTGTCCAAAAGAGTCCAAGTCAAGGGTATTTTCAAGTTCATTCATAGCTTGTTCCATCACTTCTTGCTGAGTAAGTTCTTTTATTAATGTTCCCTCTACCCACTCATCCTAATTAGCAAATTGCTCTATTTCAGGGATCCTAGAATGTTTATAGGTTGATAGCCTATTTTTTACTTTTCTGTCATTTATGAAGCTATTTGGGTCATATGGTACCCACCAGAAACTTTTCTTCAATTTAAGTTCTTCCCCCAATATCCTATCAGCATCTTCTCATGCTTCCCCCTTGTTAATGATAAAAGGGCATAACTGGTTTCTTATTCTCAGCTAAGCCTTTTTCTTTACATTGCAAAAGTGAGTTAAATTTGCATTGATAAGTTGCCTGAAATACTCCAGTGCAAATAGTCTCATAGGCACATATTTGGGCAGCTTATAAGGGCACAACTCACAGCCATATATTATGATTTCAGTGTGATTCTGGTAGAAGTACCAGTCACCTATTCTGTAGTTTTTTGAGAGCAGTAAAATATTCTACATATCACCAGAGAGTCTAGGAGGAGGAGCTCTCATCAGTAGAGAGGAGACTGGATGTATAAACAAGTCAATGAAATCACAGTAGGTATAAGGGGAGTCACGGACATTGTGGAAGGCTGAGGTCCAAAAGATCACAGACCTCCGCTCTCCTTTAGAATCCAATTTTCTGATGGGAAACTGAAAACTGTCTAGTTGATAATACAGAAGCAAATGATATATATAAGATGTGTACTTGAAGACTCCTTCTCTTTCTAGACTCATGAATTGGTCATGGATCTTGTTGGCGATGAAAGTAGCATAGTCATATTTAACAGCAGGGGGCTATCCTAGAGTAAACATGGACAACAAAACTAAGGTGGTCTCATCAACATATTCACTTGTCTTAAATCTCAGGACATAGGATATCATATCAATAATGAATCTTCCAGCTTCATTGAACCAGACATGCACATAGGGAGGTGGAACTTTGGATTGGCACTCTGGTCTCATAAATGTTTGATCAATACGGGTTATCTCTGAATTGGGCAGTTTAGGGCCCTGCTCAAGCAAGAATCCCATGGAAACAGAAGCCATAGACTAAGTAGGTTTGAAGTGTAACATCTCATTGATGGAATCAGGAGTTATATAAAAGAGGACAGTTCCAGATGGAGTCATAACTTCTCTCTAGGCAGGTTCATAATTGACACAGCATTGGTGGATAATATCTGCGAAAACATTGACTAAGGGGAGGTAATACATGGGTAGGCTGGATTCCCATATTTCATAGAGATCAGAGTTACTTTGGTGACTGTTCCTAATTTCACAAAATGCCTGGAGGTGGTTTTTATCACCAGTTAAGTCTTTAATTTGAAAATCTTTGGCAGCCAAGGGTAACCACTCCAAGTCTTTATGCGGCGCATTGAGGGGAGCAATATTGAGGGCCACAGGGGCTTCCATGTTTGTTTACTGTTTTTTCAACTGAAGGTCAAGTTTCTTTGGGAAAACAGGAAAAAGAGCAGTTCTGGGTATATTTATATGAAGGCAGTAGGCTGAATTTAACTTGAATTTGGCTCCTTAGGCAAAATTTACAGAGGAAAACTGAAATTCACAGGGTTCAAGATTAGAATTGAGGTAAATACCTTACTTTAAAGGTGAACTGTGCACTTTGCAGGTTGCGGGACAAGCTGGAGAATAGGATGTTGGACTTTATTTGGCTGGGCGGTGGACTATATGCCCGAGCAGTTGCTTTGGATGTAGTTTGCATGCACCAGTTTCGTGGAAAAAAAACAAACGAAAATGAGCGAAAATGACATTTACGCGAATTTTTAACAAAAATTGGCTTCGCGGGGCTTTTCGGCGCTTTTTGGTTGGATGACGTCATCGGGATGTGACGTTTTGTTGTGATGCGGGGGTACAGATGTTGATGTGGAGGTGACGTGGTGATGGCATCAGTGGGCGAGGTCAACGGGAGGGCAGTAAGCGGTATCGGCCCACACCGCTTATGGGCTAGAGTGGTTTGGGGCGGAGAGGCAGCGAGCATGGCGGGAATGCGCCATGCATCCACGATATGGGGCAATACCACCGGCTCCCTGGGAGTTAAAGTACAACAACGGGATGGGGCACGATATGATCTGGAGCCGTCCAATGGGAGAGCGTCAATCGGATGGTTGGCGCTCGTTGGAGATGACGAAGGGTTACGGCGCGAGACCCATACAATATATTTAAAACATATAATGTATCAGGGTCATTTATCATTGGTTTGTGAGGTTGCGGGTTAGGTTATTATTCAACCAAAGGTTAATTAATCCCATGGTTGTGCATGAAGGGCTATTATAAGGTTCCAAGTAAACCTTTAATCCCCACTATTATAATAATATGGTTTATATTTAAACCTAGGCGGGGTATGTAGAATATAGGGGCTTTTTTAGTATATTAACAATATATGGGGAAGGGGAATTTATACAAGGGATTTATATAATAAAGTCATTGGTTAATATGAATATGATTTGAAGCACGCGCTAAGTCCAATGTCAAGAAACTTAGGCTTAAGGGAATGAAAAGGGTTTTACCCAAGAAATGTGGCTTCTTTTCCTAAAGCAAGAATGTTATTTTACTCAGGCCTTTTTATGAAATGAGGTGGAGTGATTTGGGAGTATTGAGCAGATCTCAATATCCTTGGGGGGAGGTTAGAAAGTGGTTTTGGGAGAAGTGTGAAGGGAAGTTATACATGCCTCACTTGATTTGTAATCAAACATTTGCCATGGTACTTATGATATCCATAAGATGAACATCTTTAAGGGACAAAATTAATCATAAGCATGCTTCTGCAACACCAAACTGCCTACCCGACCGATTATACCTAACATTTTTTCTTCCTGTTTCTTTGGGTGCATTTGAACTGGAAAACCCACAACAATATTCTTTTGTTTTCTTTATATGCTAAGCCTATCTCAATCTATCCTTATAACATCCAAGGGCTCAGCTTTAACTGTTGAGCTCCTTTGCTTCTCTACCTAACTATTTATCTGCCAAGATTGAACATTTTGGACAGATTTTATTCTCTATCACTAGAACAAGAAATTGAAATAACTAGCCAAGATTGAACTATTTGGCCATTCAGCTATTGCAACATAAAGTTCAGCAAACTGCACATGATACTTTATTTACAAGAAGTGAAGTGGTAGTGGCATTTGGACTTGCACACTTTCCTGGTCCATTTGATTTGGGCTTCATTTCTTTCATTTTTTGACCATTTCATTCTTTTTGCCCTTTGATTTTTCTTTTAGGGCATACCCTTTTTTCATTTTTTAATTTTTTGATCTTTTCAAAATATGGAAAAACTTTGCGGCGGGGAAAGGATGAACATATTAGGGATTTTAACCAGTCAATCATGAAATATGCCACCTATTGGTATAGGAGCATAACACTGGCTCCACTTGGGGATGGCTTTTCCTGGTGAAAAGTCAAGAACAGCAGGTCAGATGGGCTTATGTACAATTCTTGCTGCATTCTGAAATTTTCCTTTGCTCTAAGTGAACAAACTGTACAGAGGACCATGTAAAATGTACACATATCTCATGAGTTGATCCAAACGATTACACCTCTATTTTGGATAGTTTATCTGAATGTTTGTTCTCATATTTTCAGCTCCCAAGTCTTCTACAATTTCTGGTAAACTAAAAAAAAGGTAACACAAAAAAGGTGGTAAAGTTCCTTGATTGCTCCTCAAAATTTTCTACACATTCCTTCCCATTCTTATTGTTGTAATAAACTGCAGAAACTAAACATCCTTATGTACAATTTAGAGTCCTGATATATCAACAAACTGGATCAAAATAATGTTTCAGCATCCGACCATTAACTAGTCCATCTTCTTCTTCTGTACCATCCAGGCTCTTTAAAAAGTAAGTATTATTTCCTTGTACAGCCTGGATGATAAAAGGTCCCCTCCATAGGAAGTCAAACTTCCCATGTTTTCCTTTATCTTCTCTCCTGGAGTCCCATTTCAAAACCTTGTCTCCAATATAGAAATCTTCTACCTTAGTCCTCCTATCAAATATATTTTTGAGCTTTTCTTGTAGCACCTAAGATCTCTGATATACCTCTTTTCTGGTCTGTTGTAAATGAATAGTCTGATTTATTCTTCTCTGAATGTCATTGGGTTTTGCCTGCACTTCTTGTAGCAACTTCATTACAGGGACTCCCAAAGATGAAGGGAATACAGCCTCCATGCCATAAACCAACTCATAGGGGCTTGTTCCAATGGATCTCTTTGTAGTCATTCTGTCTGCCCATAGTGCATTGATAAGCTTCTTATTCCAGTTTTTCTTGTTTTCTTCCAATACTTTCTTAATGATATTGATCAGGGTTTTATTGGATGACTCAGCTAAACCATTACCTTGAGGGTAATAAGCTGTGGAGTGGCCTAAGGTAATGTGGTACTTGTGACAGAAATTGATCATTCTCTTGGATTTGAAAGCAATAGCATTGTCAGTTATAATGTTTTCAGGACAGCCAAATCTGGATAGGATGTTGGTTTCTAAGAATTGCATGATCACTTAATCATTGGCTTGTCTACAAGGGATGGCCTCTATCCACTTGGTGAAATAATCTGTGGCAGTCAATATCCATTTATGTTGGCCAGAAGAGGGTGGGTGAATTTCTCCCATAAAATCTAAACCCCATTGTTGGAATGGTTTTCAGTGGAAATTGGCTTAAGGGGTAGAGGCAAAAATTTCCTCTTGCCTTCAAAGATTTGACATTTATGGCAAGGAGTTACAAATTTCTTTACATCAGCAAACAGGGTGGGCCAATAAAATCCAGCCCTTAGGATTTTATCAGCAGTTGATTTCTAGTACAAATGTCCACCACAGTCCCTGCATGAAGTTCTTTGAGTACCTTGTCAATTTCATCTTTTATCAGACAATTTAATAGAACACCTTAATGATTTTTCCAAAAGAGAGCACCATCTAAAATACAAAACTTTAAAGCTTTCATTTTTATAAACCTTTTCTTTGTTCTGGATAACCCTGGAGGAGCCTGCAGGTTTAATAATACATAACATATATCAGCATACCAAAGTGATTATAGGAAGGCCTGGCTGATTTATGGAGTCTCCATCTCCTGTTCATTATCCAGTTCATTAATATCTAGGGCTTGGCAATTGGTTTCAGTCATGAGTTTAGCCAATCCCTGTCCTTTTATAAGCTTTGTAGGTTTTATTTCAATATCATACTCTAATATAGTAGCAATCCATTTACCTCTTTTGCCTTCAATCCCCTCTTGGGTTAGGATATCTTTGACAACAGTGCTTGGCACATAAGCTATTATATGAGAGTATAGTATGTAGACCCTGAGATCTTTGATGGCTTTCACAAGCGCATAAGCTTGTTTTTCCATGATTGGGTATTTTAGAGGTGCATCCCTCAGTGCTTTGCTAAAGAAAGCTATGGGTTTCTCACATCCTTGATCATCTTTCTGTAGCAAAATAGTAGCAATAGTGTGTTCTAAAGCAAATGAAAATATTATGAAGTCTGTCGAATTTTGGGCTGGTAAGGGCTGGTGTTTTGGTCAAAGCCATTTTGATTTCTTCGAATGCTTGTTTGGCTTCTATTGTCCATTTGACCTTGGAATCTTTTTTAAGCATATTATTCAACAATTTAATTAATTCAGCCAAGTTGGGTATGAATCTTCTTAAAAAGTTGATCTTCCCTAGGAATGCTTGGAGTTCTTTGATATTTCTGGGATGTGGTATTTGTAAAATGGCTCCTATTTGGTCAGGGTCAATTTTAATGCCATCTTTTGAGATTATGTGACCTAACAGTTTGCCCTCTTCTCGGCCAAATAATGACTTCTTTGGATTTAGTGATATACCATATTTTCTACAGATTAAAAACACTTGTCTCAAATGATTTAGATGTTGCTAGTCTGATTTGGAGAAGGCGGTGAGGTAATCCAGATATATGACTAGAAAATCATGAATCGCCTTGGCAAAAGCTATGTCCATTGCTCATTGAAAGGTTGCCCCTGCATTCTTGAGTCCAAATGGCATTTTCACATATTTGAAAGTTCCCCATGGAGTTGTAAAAGTAGTTTTTTACTGATCATGAGGGTGAACTAGAATCTGGTTGAAGCCTGAAAACCCATCCAAAAGAGAAATTCTAGAGGCACCTACTACCCTTTGTAAAATGTGATCCATCTTAGCTAAGGGGTAGTGGTCCTTTAAAGAGACTTTATTTAGATTCCTCAAATCAACACACGGTCTGATTTCTCCTGTTTTCTTTCTAGTGGGCACTAAATTAGAGACCCATTTTGAAAATCTAATGGGTGCAATTATCCCAGCTTCGTACATTCCTTTAACTTCTTTTTCAATTAGAGGGAGGAGTACAGGGTTGACCCTTATGAGTTTTTGTTTGAAAGGTTTTTGATTTTCTTTGAGGGGTATTGTATGTTGAATCACAGAAGTATCATAAGATTTGAGATCTTCATAGCTCCATGCAAAAACGTCCTGGAATTCTTTGAAGAGTTCAACATATTTAAGCTTTTGGTCAGGAGGCAAAGTTTTGGATAATTTTATCATTTTAGGATTTTGTTCAGTTCCTATGTTACAGTCCTCAATCTCTGCATTTAGAGGCTTCATTTTGGGCTTCCTTAAAATATCATTAGAATCAAAAATGTCTTCCAGAGGAGTTAATCCTATGGGTAAATAATTGTCCTTTAAATTAATAACTTCAGATTCTCCTCCAACAGTTTCATCAAAGTGTATTTCTTTAAGCTCTTGCAACTCTTTGCTGGTAAATTTTGTTGGATGTAGTACTTGAGTTTTTGTTTCAGCTGAAATGTGTGTTTCAATTTTGTCTATTTGATCAACTTCACACACAATGCCCGTGTCTATATTAGTGCTGGAAAATTCTTCTTTTAGGGTCAAGAAATTGTAAATCTGAGTGTCATTGTCAAACACTTGCCAGTTTTTTACATTGTCAGGTACAGTTGGCCTGTGTTTAATCTCAGCTGTAAAATGATGATTAGGCTCAAATGGCAGTTTACAAGCGCTGGAAAATGTTGCTAAACTGTGAGCATGCAAATTGTGTTTCCTTGGAATTTTGGCAAGTTGTCCTTCTAGAAAGGTATTGAGTATTTCAATTGTTGCCGTTCTATAAGACCTTAATCTGAGATCATTTGTGAGGAAGTTTCCTTTCATTTTTTGAATAACTAAATCAGAGTCTCCCAAAATTGATACCCTAACTGCCCCTAAGCTTTTGATCAATTTGAGTCCTAGCAAGAGGGCTTCATATTCAGCCATGTTATTAGTGCATCTAAAATTCAACCTGTATGCATGACCTTAAGCATGATCATTTTCCATATTATGTATCCAAATCCCTGCTCCTGCTCCTATTTTATTGACTGATCCATCAAATTCCAAATACCATAGGATTTCTTGATTATAGCCAGTATCAGGAATCTTAGAAATTTGCTTACTAGGGAGATTTGGACTTTCATTTTCATGTAGTTTGCCAGGTGTGTCTGATATACCATTGTTCACAGAAATTTCTTGAATTTGAACACTAGATTTCTCATTTATGAATTTCTTTTGCTCTAAAGCCAAAGCCTTGACATCAGTTGTGGGATTTGTTTCAGCATTAAAGAGAATGAAAGAGTCTAAATTAGAGTGTATGGAGTAGATGGGAAAATTCTGGGGTTTCTCTTGACTACTTACCACATACTTTATTAAAGTCTCTCTATATAACTTCTTTGGTTGCCCAAATACTGAAATAGTTGCATAAGACATGTCCAACTGTAATGATCCTTGCATTTTTTCTCCCCAAGACCTAGACAATAGCATTCCATATTTGGGTGGAATATCAGCTACCACCACTTCCATTAAAATTGTTTTGGTAGGGTATTGGACTAATGATACACATAAGTCTTTGATTAGTCCTAGACATCTAACCTGGCTGAAATCAAAAGAGAACAAGTCTTTGTATGGCCTGGTAATATCTAGGTCCAACTTCTCCATTACAAATTTGGGCATTAAATTATGAGAAGCACAAGAATCAAACATTGCATTATGAAGTATCTTATCATGAATGTTCATACTTACATAGAAAGGAGGAACCCCTCCATCTACCAATTTTCTGTTTACTTTAGGGCCAAAAATTAATTCAAGTTGGTCATCAAGGACATTTACTGCATCTCTGTTTTCTGAAATTTGAAGTGATCCGCTGATTTGTTCTCTATAGACATGATGCTTAGCCAGTTTTGACAGTGGAATGGCTATCTTTAACTTGCCTATTTCGGTCTCAAGGTTGAAAGGTTTTTCAGTTTGAATTTTTGCATTTCGGGTAGTAAGGTTTTCTTTTTCTGCTGCATTTTCTGTATTTATCTCTTTTATAGGAATGTTGTTATGAGCTGAAGTTGTTTTTATGTCAATTTCTGGAGGTTCTCCCACAATTTCTTTGGAAGGAATGGAAGTTGAAGAGTGTTTATTAGGTTGTTGATTATCTGAAACATCTTCAACTATTGGATTGTTTGGGTTAGGAATTGCTTTAGGAGGAGTTTTTATAGGAGGGTTCTTGATTTTAGCTTTGGTAGGTTGCTTGATTTCTTTCTGTTTATTGTCATCATGGACATCTATTCTCTGGATTCTCAGATTATATTGTTTGTGAACTTCGTAGATGGTTGTGTCATATCCCTCCCTAAAATCAAATGATTCTCCTGATTGAATTTGGAACTGACCAAGAGTGTGAGCCTCTTGGTCTTCTTGAGCTAGGAAAAATTGTTGTTCACTATTGAGACCCATTAAGTTAATTTGTGCGTCTTTTGTGGGCTCACTAGAAGTTGAAGCTTCAGCATAGTTTTCTTGGAATGGAGGTCTAATGCTTTGGTCAGGACCAGCCTTTCCAGTGTTAGAGTTCTGGTTTTTCCTAAAGTTTGGATTTCTCCCGGTATTGCTTGGTTGACCATCCCAAGGGGATTTTGTCTCAATTGTTTCTTCTCTATCACCAAGTTTGTCCATTCCTTTAATGATAGCATCTAATTTTTGTTCAAAGGAAAAAGGTTCTTCTTTGATGGGTATTCTCCTTTCAGCTCTAGCTCGAGCTCGTTTAGAAATCAAGTTGGCCTCAACACTGACAGCTATACTCTGCATGTCTTCTAAGCTTCGGGGATCCCTTTCCCTAAGCTGGTATGCCATGTCAGAGTCAAATGCATTAGGGAATTTGTTCAAGGCCAAGTCTAGTGGAGGTCTGAAATTCTGAGGAATAGCATTGTATACATTGTTAAATCTGGTGCAGTAATCTTGAACGGTTTCTTGTGGACCTCTTTTTAAGTTTTCATATTCTGATAAAATGTGGAGAGGATCTTTTTTCTTTTCCCATCTGTTTAGGAAGGTCTGATAAAGAACCTCTGGATCATTGATACTATTTGCAGGGAGTGCTCTAAACCAGGTTCTAACATCTCCAGTTAAGCTTTGGACAAAAACTTTCATTCTTACATCATCATCATCATCAATCTCATAGTTTTCAAAATAATCCATCATTTTCTTGGTGTGTTGTTGAGCCGTGTAAGTGTCAGTACCATCAAAATAAGTGATTTTGCTTTGATAATCTTGAGGCATAGCCCCTGGATTTGCAGGTAATTGCAGGGGAGCATGTTGGTTTGCCATATTTGCAGAGATAAGTGTAACAGTAGAAAGAGCAGGGATACCAGTTGAAATATGTGTTGTGGATGGGGCAGTGAAAAACATGGTTTGAAGTGTTGACGGTGAACTAGGAGAGGCAACAGTAATGGCAGAAAGGACTGGTGCTTTTCCTGAAGTAAGCTCAGATTGGATAAGGTTCTGCTGGCTTCTAAGGTTTTTGGGAATCAGATTAGGATTTTGAAACACGAGTGGGGGATTTGGATCTGGATTTGATCTAGTGTAACAGATCTTCTTCTTTGGAGCCAGCTCTAGAATATATTTTTTGGTTTTTCTTGAAATATTTGAAGGATACAAATTTTGACAGTATCTTTCTAGGAAGTTTTAAATATGGGAGTTGTGAATTTTCCTGAAGATCTATTGAAACAAGGGGACCGATCAAGTATTTGAGACAACTGTTCAAAGCCTAAAACTAGACTGGAGATAGACTGAAGCAGCTTTTATTTATTCCTACAATTGCATAGCAAAAGTAGTTTCAAAGGCTACCTGGCTAACTTCAGGCTCCATCTGTAGCTCTTAGAAAAATAAACAGCAGTAACAAACTATTATTCAGAGTCCCCAGCGGAGTCGACAATGATGTTATCACTCGGGTTGTTCCCCAAAGTTGTAGGAAAAGGAATACGGCCGAGGTAACCACAAACCAAACTTTTAGATACAGGTTCTAGCCAACCTACATCCAAAGAGGGCTCTCTCTTTGTAATTTAGCTTTGTTTTGAGGTATATTAGGCTAGTTATGAAGTACAAGGGTTTTGTTTTGACTTTGGTTGGAAGGAGGGGGACTCAATAGCACAGTGAGGTAAAACTAAAACATTTCAGTCCATTGGGCGTGATAGAGTCAAAGAGGGATGGCTTCCTGGGTTAGGTTTCTTACCAGAGGATTTATCACAGAGCAAGGTACTCGAATATGGAACAATTTAAAGGCTGGAATCAGATGGAATGGAGTCAATGGGTGAAGGGCAATCTTCATCATGTTGACAGAGGGAAAATGGATGACTACTGCTAAGGAGCAATTAAGAATTCCTTAGCTAATATTCAAGATGAAAGAACCAAGGGAAACAGGAGCAATTAAGAATTCACTATTTATGCTAATTCTGAAGAAAACATTAATAATAACAGAGACTGAACACAGAGTGCAAACAAGCAAATTCTAAGTTATTCTTTTTCTCTATTATTTAGATCATGAAACATATATGGTATAGTAAACACAAAAACTGCAGAACACAAGTTAGAAGGGACTTATTGATCCATAAAAACGATTCAAGAATTCTGTAACATGGTCCTTAGCATCAATTCTTCATCCAGTGAGCTCGACAAAAATGGTTCCAACAACTTTTTTATTTCCAAAATTGTTCAGTATTACAGTCAAAACTACGAACATCCACCAGCAACCAACCAACCCCAAATACTTCGTCTAGGGGGGTATTTATACAAAAATGTCAATATATTATACAAAATATCTGATATACATAATATCTACTGACAATTTAATGCTTCTTTTACATAGATAGAGACAGACAGTCTCGAAAACAGGGAGACATTAAATAGATGCAATAAATTCATGATGCGCTGGTTGATCCGTCTTTATGAGATGTATTGGAGGTAGGTGTTGCAAGTTGGTTCCTAGTTGTCTTCTACTGATCCTCTGTGCTGGTTATTTTTCATTGGCTGGATTTTCTTTAACTCTGATGTGATGCGCTTTGAACCACGTGAATGTGATTCATTCCTCTTTTCTGCATTATAGTAAATGGTCCAAAATTTTGGATTGACCAAAGATAATTTACAGGATCTCTAACATGCTTTTCCACCACTCTGGTCCTGGTAATTTATGTCTTTGTAGCTTCCTTAAAGTCTCGTCAATCTCTATGTACCTAAAGAAATTAGGTGGGATGGTGAACAGATGTTTTACCTCATGCCCTATGTAGAATAGATTTTCCAGGCTGTCATAAAGGGATTGGCCAGATGGGAGTTCCTTCTCTCCTAAAGTGCTTGAAGATGCATTACTTGATTAGCAACATATGTATTTAATTTATGTACATAGTCCTTGTGCTTCATCAGATGATCATTACTTCCCAAAGGAATAGGCAAACCTTTTTGATGCAGGACTGTAAATTTTCCTGTGAAAGAATCAATCTCTACCTGCATGTCCTGGCATCTTCTATCCAAATCTTACATTAGATTTCTCACGGTTAGAACTCTCTTGATGTCTAGAATGGTGCCTGTTCTATCTCTAATATCCAGTGCTTCTAGTTCTTCACTGGTCTTGGTGTTCAAAAAATGTATTAACCTATTAGATTGCTCAGGCATCTATCCCAATAATGCTCTTGTTTTCTGAATTTCCACTTAGGCCACTCATATCAAATCAATCTATTCATAAATGGTTTGGATAGACCTCCACACATCACTAAGGGATTGAGTGGTGTTGGTCCACAAAATTCCTCTGATTTCTGCGAGAGGCTTATCCAGAGAGAGATCCTTTTCTAAGGCTCTTACCTTGTTCTCCAATGCTTTGATATCCCTTGTTTTCTCTGCCACATTCATCTTGGATTTATCATAGCTCTGTTCAACTTTTGCCAATTTTTCTTTTACCCCTTCAGCTCAGATACTTGGAGTTTCAAATCCTCCATGGCTTTTATTAATTGATCTATAGTCATAGTTGTACTGCTGCCTGGTGCTGTTGCTGGGGTACCTGTGGTGATTTCTATTGTTGATGTGGGGACAGTGGGAGGTACTGCTATTATAACTGTAGGAGGGGCAGTTGTGACTGTTGGAGCTACTTCAGGTGGCTGGGAGGTCGACTCTCCCTGCTTCTCTTGTAGTGCTTTCTCCAATGTCTGCTCTGTCTCACTTAATATTTCATTCATTCTCATAAGCAAGTCCATCATGTCCTCCTCTGATTTCTGTTGTACAACATATGCTATCTGTGGATGCATATAAGGAGGCATTTTGAGCTATTTTCTGAGGGTAGCAATGTCCTCTTCCTTCTTCTTCATCAATGCCTTTATGCCTTTGGCATCTTTGGGATCATGTCCCAGTTAAATAATAATATCTTCCAAGGATTTGATCTTGTTGTCCTTGGCTAGAGAGGAAGCCTTCTCCAAATCCAGTTGAGCAGAAGTGTTGTTCAATGAGTTCTGCAATTTGTGAGCCAGCATCGCTTTATCTGCTAGTGTGGAGTAGACCATCTCTCCAGTTTGTTTATGCAGCTCAATCTGGTCCATAGGATGAATGTATTTGGCAAGGACATCCAAATTTGTTCTGATGTAGTCAGCTACTGATTGTGGCTTTTGCACTTTAGGCTTAAAGTGGCTCAATTTCATTTTACCTTCTTTAATATCATATGTAGACATTAACCTTTGTTGGTTGTTGGGGGCCATCTTGAGAAACTGATTATAAAGTTGTAGCCTCAGTGGGTCATTTTGGCCTTCATCTCCGTGAATGTTCTTTTGATATGAGAACCTTGCTTGCTTCATGGCCTAGTGGATGAAACTTCCACACTATGCTGCCTTTCTAAGTCCTGCCTGTGAGAGCTGGTAGATGTTTCTATCACCGGGGATGTCTCCTGGATGACCATCTTTTCCCCTCTTAGACTGCCTGCGGTTTCCTCAATAAATTCATCTTCTGATAGGGGGTTTATTCTTTGTCTTTTTGCCCCTGGTTGCTCTGCTGGTCCACTCATAGGTGTGCCTTATTATCTGTCTCTTTTCTTGCCCTTTTACTCATTTAGAGGAGGTAACGCTGGTATCTCTGGTGCTTTGGTCTGGACAGAAGGAATTTTCCCCTGCTGATCAGTTATTGCTTGCTGCTCTGTGCCTGCTACTTCCTTGCCCTTAGAAGACCCTGTAACTGGTTTAATGCTTTCTTGTGTAGGCTACTGAGAAGTTCCAACAACGGATGGGCCAACTCCTGTTTGTTGAGGCAGCTTGAAAGATACCTATCCAAAAGAGTCCAGGTCAAGGGTCTTTTCAAGATCTTTTATAGCTTGTTCCATCACTTCTTGCTGAGTAAGTTCTTCTATTAATGTGCCCTCTACCCACTCATCCTGATTAGCAAATTGCTCTATTTCAGGGATCCTAGAATGTTTATAGGCTGATAGCCTGTTTTTTACTTTTTTGTCAATTATGAAGCTATTTGGGTCATATGGTACCCACCAGAAACTTTTCTTCAATTTAAGTTCTTCCCCCAATATCCTATCAGCATCTTCCCATGCTTCCCTCTTGTTAATGATAAAAGGACCTAACTGGTTTCTTATTCTCAGCTGAGCCTTTTCTTTACATTGCAAAAGTGAGTTAAATGTGCATTGATAAGTGCCTGAAATACTCCAGTGCAAACAGTCTCATAGGCACATGTTTGGGCAGCTTATAAGGGCATAGCTCACAGCCATATATTCTGATTTCAGTGTGATTCTGGTAGAGGTACCAGTCACCTATTCTGTAGTTTTTGGAGAGCTGTAAAATCTTCTGCATATCACCAGAGAGTCTAGGAGGAGGAGCTCTCATCAGTAGAGAGGAGACCGGATGTATAAACAAGTCAATGAATTCACAGTAGGTATAAGGGGAGTCACGGACATTGTGGAAGGCTGAGGTCCAAAAGATCACAAACCTCCGCTCTCCTTTAGAATCCAATTTTCTGATGGGAAACTGAAAACTGTCTGGTTGATAATACAGAAGCAGATGATATATATAAGATGTGTACTTGAAGACTCCTTCTCTGTGTAGACTCTTGAATTGGTCATGGATCTTGTTGGCAATGAAAGTAGCATAGTCATATTTAACAGCAGGGGGCTATCCTGGAGTAAACATGGACAACAAAACTAAGGTAGTCTCATCAACATATTCACTGGTCTTAAATCCCAGGACATAGGATATCATATCAATAATGAATCTTCCAGCTTCATTGAACCAGACATGCACATAGGGAGGTGGGACTTTGGGCTAGCACTCTGGTCTCATAAATGTTTGAGCAATATGAGTTATCTCTGAATTGGACAGTTTAGGGCCCTGCTCAAGCAAGAATCCCATAGAAAGAGGAGCCATAGGTTGAGTGGGTTTGAAGTGTAACATCTCATTGATGGACTCAGGAGTTATATAAAAGAGGACAGTTCCAAATGGAGTCATAACTCCTCTCTGGGCAGGTTCATAATTGGCACAGCATTGGTGGATAATATTTGGGAAAACATTGACTGAGGGGAGGGAATGCATGGGTAGGTTGGATTCCCATATTCCATAGAGATCAGAGTTACTTTGGTGTCTATTCCTAATTTCACAAAATTCCTGGAGGTGGTCTTTGCACCAATTAAGTCTTTAATTTGAAAATGTCTATTAGCCAAGGGTAACCACTCCAGGTCTTTATGCGGCACATTGAGGGGAGCAATATTGAGGGCCATAGGGGCTTCCTTGTTTGTTTACGGTGTTTTCAACTGAAGGTCAAGTTTCTGTGGGAAAACGAGCAAAAGAGCAGTTCTGGGTATATTTATATGAAGGCAGCAGGGTAAATTTAACTTGAATTTGGCTCCTTGGGCAAAATTTACATAGGAAAACTGAAATTCACAAGGTTTGGGAATAGAATTGAGGTAAATACCTAACTTTAAAGGTGAACTGTGCACTTTGCAGGTTGCGGGACGAGCTGGAGAATAGGATGTTGGACTTTATTTGGCCGAGTGGCGGATTGTATGCCCAAGCAGTTGCTTTGGACGTAGTTTGCATGCACCAGTTTCACAGAAAAAAGCAAATGAAAATGACATTTTCGCGACTTTTTAACAAAAATTGGCTTCGCGTGGCTTTTTGGCGCTTTTTGGTTGGATGATGTCATTGGGATGTGACGTTTTATCATGACGTGGGGTACGGATGCTAATGTGGTGGTGACGTGGCGATGGCATCAGCGAGCAGGGTCAGCAAGAGGGCGATAAGCGGTATCGGTCCGCACCACTTATGGGCCAGAGTGGTTTGGGGTGGAGCGGCAGCGAGCATGGTGGGAATGTGGCACGCGTCCACAGTACGGTGGAAATACCGCGGGCTCCCCGGGAGTTAAAGTACAGCAGCAGGATGGGGCGCAATATGATCTGGAGCTGTTCGATGGGAGAGCGCCAATCGGATGGTTGGTGCTCATTGGAGGTGATGGAGGGTTACGGCGCGAGACCCATATAATATATTTAAAACTTATAATGTATCAGGGTCATTTATCATTGGTTTGCGAGGTTGCGGGTTAGGTTATTAATTAACCAAAGGTTATTAATTAACCAAAGGTTAATTAATCCCATGGTTGCGCATGAAGGGCTATTATAAGGTTCCAAGTAAACCTTTAATCCCCACTATTATAATAATATGGTTTATATTTAAACCTGGGCAGGGTATGTAGAATATAGGGGTTTTTTTAGTATATTAACAATATATGGGGAAGGGAAATTTATACAAGGGATTTATATAATAAAGTCATCGGTTAATATGAATATGATTTGAAGCACGCGCTAAGTCCAATGTCAAGAAACTTAGGCTTAAGGGAATGAAAAGGGTTTTACCCAAGAAATGTGGCTTCTTTTCCTAAAGCAAGAATGTTATTTTACTCAATCCTTTTTATGAAATGAGGTGGAGTGATTTAGGAGTATTGAGCAGATATCAATATCCTTGGGGGGAGGTTAGCAAGTGATTTTGGGAGAAGTGCGAAGGGAAGTTAGACATGCCTCACTTGATTTGTAATCAAACATTTGCCATGGTACTTATGATATCCATAAGATGAACATCTTTAAGGGACAAAATTAATCATAAGCATGCTTCTGCAACACCAAACTGCCTACCCGACCTATTATACCTAACATTTTTTCTTCCTTTTTCTTTGGGTGCATTTGAACTGCAAAACCCACAACAATCTTCTTTTGTTTTCTTTATATGTTAAGCCTATCTGAATCTATCCTTATAGCATCCAAGGGCTCTGCTTTGACTGTTGAGCTCCTTTGCTTCTATACCTAACTATTTATCTGCCAAGATTGAACATTTTGGATAGATTTTATTCTCTATCACTAGAACAAGAAATTGAAATATGAACTAGCCAAGATTGAACCGTTTGGCCATTCAGCTATTGCAGCATAAAGTTCAGCAAACTACACATGATACTTTATTTACAAGAAGTGAAGTGGTAGTGGCATTTGGACTTGCACACTTTCCTCGTCTATTTGATTTGGGGTTCATTTCTTTCATTTTTTGACCATTTCATTCTTTTTTCCCTTTGATTTTTCTTTTAGGGCATACCCTATTTTCATTTTTTAATTTTTTGATCTTTTCAAAATATGGAATTCCTTTTGCAACAGGGAAAGGATGAAAATATCAGGGATCTTAACCAGTCAATCATGAAATATGACACCTATTGGTATAGGAGCATAATAGATTCTTTACAATTTTAATCAAAAAATAATTTTATTAAATATAGAAAAAAAATGAATACAATATCTGATGAGTTTTGCCAAGCACCAACTTAGAATTTGATGAGGGTCGAACCTCTAGGGCTCCAACCCTATCTTACCAAGGCACCAACCTTGAATTTAGGAGCATCGACTCCAAGGACACCAATCCTTCCAATTTTGAGGCACCAACCCCAAGGGCTCCGACGTTATAGATTTACTCTATCAAGAAATGTTTGATTGTATTATACTACTTCCAAGAACTTCTTTACCAAATCATATCATTGTAGTCTTCGCAACAGGTCGTTGTCTGCGTTATACTTCAAGTCTGAACATTCCAAGATGAATCAGGTCAAAATATTGTCCTCCCGCTCTGTCTTTTGCTTCCTTCTTTGCTTGGCTTTCAGCTTTTGTTGCACCTTCGTCTTCTACTAGACCTTACTCTTCTCGACCTTCAGCTTCCTCTGTCTTTTCAAGTTCACCAGTTGTGAAATTTTTAGATCTTCTTTGTACCTGATGCTCGGTCGATGCCTTTGGTGAAACGTTTTAACTTGTACTTATACGAGTTTCACGAGTGACTTGAGAGATGCGTTTATTGGAGGGAGGATGACTTGTTTATTTACGGAGAGACCAGAGAAGCTATAAACATATTATAATAGAAGCCTGGCAGTCCCCACATGCCACGTCACTATTAATCACAATCGCAACTTTCGAAGGTCTCTTGCTACACAATATATCGGAGAGGCCGTTTTTAATATTCATCCAAGGCCCACATGGAGGTCCCACATCCACATCATCAATCGCAATCGCAATCACAATCGTAACTTTTGGAGGTCTCGCAATCGTAACCTTTAACGTTACTGATGTAACATAGTCGATACTCATATTGTCAATGAGGCGGAGGCAATATAACATTAAATAGTTGTCAATAGATCTGTCGGATCCATAGCTTCTATCGCAATCAACAGTTTGGGGGTTTATTACAATCAGCGTTCCTCATTTGTGTAACTTCCGATACCCAGATGTGATACTACATAAAGGTATATTTTAATGGAGCTGTCGGGTCCGCATATTATATCAAAATCGCCATTTTAATGTTTCATCCCTTTAATCCTTGTGCTATGAAAATTCGGATATGCAAATGCGATATTACATTAGGGTGTTTTATAATGGAGCAATCGGGTCCACACCTTATATCGCAATCGCAATTTTTATTGTGACATTCCTTTGTGACTTGTTATATGAAAGTTTATACGGTGGATGTGATATTGTATTGTGGCGTATTGTAGTAGAAACATCGGGTCCGAAATGGTATCGTAATCACGAGATTTTGGGCGGTGACATTTATGACTTGTAATATGTAACTTCTGATAGTGGCAGACGCGGTATTATATTAGAGCTTGTTCTATTGGAAAGTCGAGTCCGCAGCTCAAATCGCAATCGGGGGTTTTGTGCGGTGGCATGTAATAGAGCCCGCCGATATTATATATTCCAATATGTTAACTCCTCCGGTTTGTTTTATGTACTGTGAAATTTTTAATAGTTTTCCAGAGTTTATTCCTTCCTCCAATAGATCTGTGTTGTCTTGGCTCGTCTCTCCTGTGGTTTCTCTTCACTCCTATGACTTCCGATACACTGCTCCGATAACTCTTCTTTTGATAGCTCTTCTTTGATGGATTTCAATGAACTCTTCCTGCTCCTATTTCTTCACCAATATACTCTACTTGGCTTCACATCATTATTCACTATCCAAAATATTGCCATATTGACATCAATGACAATCTAGATCAACAATTGGGTCACTTTAACCATACATTGGTGCTCCAACTTTGACTAGACATATCTCCTCAACCGTGAGGAGTTATGTGGCATGACACCTACCATTGGAATTGGCACAATGAGGAGGATCAAATGAAGTTAAAATTGAGACCAAAACATTTATTTTCCCATCCAAATTATTCATCAAATGTGGGTCATCATGACCACACCACAGGATCTTCCAATCATTGTAATCTATAGACAAATATCAAGAGTGTTCAAATATGATGTTGGCATCAATGACAACACCATTCAACACTCCAACCCATAATAGAAGCAAGAGAAATAATATCCTTGTACCTAGAGACTGGAGAAAATGTCTCACCATAGCTCACTCCCTCTTTTTAGGAGAACTCTCTCATCACGAACCTCACTTTGTACTTCTCGATGCTACCATTTGTTGCATGATTGATCTTATATATCCACTTGGAAGTCACTATTGACTTCCCCTTAGGTCTCGGCACTATCTCCCACACATCATTCTTCATGATGGACTGATACACCTCCATCATGCCATCCTCTCAAACATGTTGGCCTACTGCCTCCTCATAACCAGAAGGCTCGGAATCAATGATGTGGCTCATCAATGCCATATAACTCAAGCACATTTGTGGTCGTCTACTCTGCCCGAATGTACCACAAGGAGTTGCGTGTGATCCAGGTGGATATTGGTGGCCACCTGCTAATTCCGCGTGGATCCCCTCTAGTGCTTCTTTCAGTTCTTTCAGTTTCCTTAATTATAGCACAGTTTACTATTTTTAGCAGTTTTTCGGGTCCTAAACTTCCGGAGCCGTTTTGAGGCCCTAAACAACGTTTTTTGGGAAATCTACCACTAGCGATTTTTCTAATTAAAAATCGTCTTTTCCATCGTAGTCCTCAAAGAGATCTTTCCAACGGGCTATCATGCGCGTCAAACGGAGATAAGACGACCAATTCATGACTCCAGGAAGTTGATGTACCAACTTACCCAAAAACGGGGCCCACAATTTGGCGTTTCATCTTCCAGGGTTAGGTTTTGGAATGTTAAGGGTTTTTCCATTGTTTCTTAACAATAAATAGGCCTTCGAGCCTCGTTGTAACACAGTTCAGAGGCATGTAGCCACACATCTCTTCTCAGAGATAAGCTACCATCACCCTAGCTGGTTTATTTCCATTTCTGGTTGTAAGCATATTTCAATATTTTCCATTAAT
>APFE030342914.1:86941-119929 GCA_000404065.3 Pinus taeda
TTCCACGTGGATCCCCTCTAGTGCTTCTTTCAGTTCTTTCAGTTTCCTTAATTATAGCACAGTTTACTATTTTTAGCTATTTTTCGAGTCCTAAACTTCCGGAGCCGTTTTGAGGCCCTAAACGACGTTTTTTGGGAAATCTACCGCCGGCAATTTTTCTGTCTAAACGGAGAGATCTTTCCAACGGGCTATCATGCATGTCAAACGGAGATAAGATAATCAATTCGTGACCCCGGGAAGTTGATGTACCAACTTACCCAAAAATAGGGCCCACAATTTGGCGTTTCATCTTCCAGGGTTAGGTTTTGGAATGTGAAGGGTTTTTCCATTGTTTCTCAACAATAAATAGGCCTTCGAGCCTCGTTGTAACACAGTTCAGAGGCATATAGTCACCACATCTCTTCTCAGAGATAAGCTACCATCGCCCTAGCTGGTTTATTTCTATTTCTGGTTGTAAGCATATTTAAGTATTTTTCCATTAATGAAATGAAGTATTATTTCCACTGCATCTTTGTGTATATGGTTATCTCTGTATTTTATTGCGTTCCTATTTAAATCCGGATCAATAGGATGGTCGTTCTCGGACTCAGGAGAATCTAACGAGATGAGAAGAACATGAGGAGTATATTCATGATGCTCCTCTGGAACAAAGTGATCAACAGGTGGTGAATCCAAGTCGAAACTCTCTCCGACCAATGGTTGGTCTAGAGCAAGCTTAGCATAGCCAGGTTCAGAAATAGGAGGACGGACAAGAGAAGAATCTAAGTCAATCTCTTTGTCAACAGGGAGAGGGTCTGAAGAGAGCCTTTGATAATCAATTGGAAGTGGAGGTGAAGAAGCTGTAAAACATCCAAAACAATTGAAGCTTTATCCATGAGCAGACAAAAGTGAAGGGGATGGTTGCCTTCACACAATCTATAGGGGAATCGAGTCTTCCCTTTCTTCTTACCACTACTAGTTGATAGGGTAGCATCGTCATGAGCTTTAGAGGATGATGAGGGATGAGCCAGATCGTGAGACCAAACTTCTAATATCCTTGGAATAGCAGGACAGTCATGAAGAAGATGGTCATCCTTGCACAATTTACAAGGAAACTTAACCTTCCACAGAGGAGCAGAGGGTGGTATGACCTGAGATGTACTCGGAGCAATAACTGCATAGGTGGCCCCGCATTTATCAGACTTCTTATTCTTCTTTGTCTTCTTCTTCTTCTTCTTAGTCTTCTAGTTACTAGATGTGAAACTTTCACCAGGCAAAGGAGGAGATGAAGGTGAGGAAACAAGGGAAGAAGGCATAGGCTCAACCTTGGAATCAATGTGTCGTGGTTCAGACAAAGGAGATGGTGGAACAGGAGTCATGATGCTTGGGACCACCGAGGTTGAAAACAACCAAACGGTAAGACCGATGATTAACCTAGGCAAGGACAATGTTGCCATATACGGAGCACCGACATTTCTAAAAAGAGGAAACGGACCAGGATTTCCATGTGGGGGAAGACCTAGGCTGGTAGACTCGAGGAAATTTTCCATCGGGAACAAGCCTAAAAAACATTCTTATCACAACCAAGAACTTGAACTATTACCAGGAATGTTTCGTGGGAAATAAATTTTATGACGTAGGAACAAAGCTTGACCTTTTCATATTTCAAGAGTCGAGAAAAGGATGAAAAGGTGACTCTATTTCTTTCGAGGTTTAATGAGCTAGAAAGGACAAGTGCTCAGATGGACCTTTTCTTTTAAGGAGTCTAAAAAGGAATGAAAGTGTCTACTTTAGAGAACTAGGCAAAATGGTTACCAAACAACCTGTAAAACTACATATACACCTTAGTGATCATATAAAAACCAAGGACTTTCCGTACGGCAGTCAACATTCCCGAATGTTGTGTTCAGTGCATTACTATTTGCAAGGCGGTAGACACAGCTTCCTAAGGATATAGGATGATAGCATAGTGGGGTGTCCCAATATATACTCGATGGTACTAGGAGCACAACTCTGTAGTAGCAGCTATTGAGTCACAGAAGAAGGAATCACCCAATCATAAGCGAAAGCAATAGTGTCTAGGTTTAACAACACTGGAGCACGTCTTTAGTCTAGACCTCTAAATAATGTGTGTTAAGTTCCAATGCATTGTTAAATTCATTCAATTCATTTTAGAGTTGATCTTGAACTATGTTTCAATTTCCAGGCCTTACCATATGTATATCAAACAACCTAGGATGCAGCTAGAATGAGTAAAGCATCTTTCATTTCAATGAACACCTACTTAAAGGAGGGTAGAAAGTTTATTCCCAAGAAAATACAAGTGAATTCAAACACTAAGAAACACAATGCATCAATACACTAATCCCACGATGCATCAATACTACTAATGAAAGATTTAGAGTTCGGTTTTCAACTTCTCAAACATGAAAATTTGAAATGCACATATACTTCCACTTTCGTATATCAAATGAATGCAATCCCTAATTTTTTTTGTTTCGAATTTAAAGAGACAAAAAAGCAAGTGTGAACTAATCGATCCAAACAATTGTTATCTATGCTTGGTAGTGAAGAAATCGAATCAACATAGAAGTTGGTTCAATAAACGACACTAAAAATCAACCAACAAGAAAACAAGCAACGGAAAAGCCTCAAGCAAATCAATAGGATGGTTGTGGATGAACCTTGGACAGAAAAGGAACCCAAGAAAATGGTTCGAAACACTTAATATAGCTAGGTCACAAGGTCTAAAAACACAAGATTCACTCAAATGAAATCAACGAGACAGTACCTTAACCAAAAGCAATCAAAACAAGCTAATGAGAGATAAGAAACAATAGGGGATAAACAATATTGATGGATTCAGGAGGTAAAGTTGTAAAAACAACTTTACAGGAATCATCGCAGGTGTTACACTCACAACTAGAGACTAGTCGCTGGTGTTACACTGACAACTAGAGACTAGTCGTTGGTGTTACACTGACAACTAGAGACTAGTCACTAAAGTACACCTTTTTCAATGACGGTCTGATTTCAGGAGTCGTCGTGAGAATTAAACTAGAAACCCGAGATGAAAGCCAAATAGTCACTGGTAGAAAGCTAGAACATCAGCGAGGTCATCGTGACTGTTAGGCTATCTTCAGCGATGATCTTACTTAAGCAAAAGACAAAGTAAAATCACCTAAATGACACCAAATTATTATTCTAGACAGTAAGGGGACTCCCCAGATTGACCCAGGTAACTCAAAAACTGATGGTTTAACCCCAAAATTCAAGAGACACCAAATAAAAACAAAAAAAAACAAATAAGAGAAAAAAAATACAAAGGACTCCATAGAAGAGTCGCCAACTTGTGATGCAAGAAAGTGTTCCCTCTGTGGACAGAGGCAACCCCTCTAGCCCTAGAGTGGGTTTAGTCACAACAAAAACAAATCAACAATTGATTTCCTTAAACAATCATTGTTGGAGACCTACCTCAAACTGGTGGTTGATGAAGTTTCGTTGCACTGCTCCAGCTTCCATTTCCTTCTCCCTAACAAGCAGTTAACCTGAAACAATACAAGGAAAACAACAAAGCCTGTAACCAGGAAACAACAATGATCTATTTACTCATAAATTCAACAAGTCATGAGCTATCAAGTAAATTACATACAAGACATAGGAAATCATCATTGATTGTATTAATAATGAATCAAGAGCAAAGCTTACAACCAAGTCTTGACATTGCAAGCCTTCTCAGAGGGTCCAACTAGTATGTTTCTCCAAGCATTCACTCTTCTAGGATGGATCTCCCAACATATAATATCTCTCTCTCACTCATAAACTTTAATACAAAGTTAAGGGCACTCCACAATCTCTCACAAGCTATTAACAATCCCACACTTTTCACACCCACACCAACTATCTATCAAACTCAAAAGCACTAGCAGCACTTCCCAACCAAAAGAACTAGCATATCATAGCAAAGGTGAGTGATTTTATAGGAGGAGGAGCCTCCATGAAATGAGGGAGAGGGGGCTTATCCTTAAGGGAGGTTGCACAAGAGGCAGAACCACCATCCTAGCGGAGGAAAGGCAACCCAAACTGACCCAACAACTAGCTATAGAAACATCCAAAAGGCTGACTGTTTGAACTAATTCGCCAAATTTGGATCGTCATGGGTCATGAAATGGGGACTAGCGATGACGTTGCAATGATACAGTGCATGACAGAGAATCGTAGCAGATTTTAAGGGTTTACTAGCGATGATGCAGAAAATTAGTCAAAAAGGGTCAATCTTTAGCATTAGAGAGTATTTTCTTAATCTTCTTACATTAGTGGGAAGATATGAGCATGTTTACTTGACACATGACACAACAAAGGGATTGAGATGAGGACAGTGAAAAATTACTGTGTAACATATCCAATCTCTGATAGCAAGTGGGTCTCTCCACTAGTAGTGGTGCCAAAGAAGAATGGAAAATGGAGGATTTGTGTAGATCACGAAGAATTAAATAAAGCAACCCAGAAAGAACACTTTCCCCTTCCATTCATTGATTAGGTATTAGACACATTAGCAGGAAAGAAATTCTTTTCTTTCTTGGATGGCTTCAGTGGATACAATCGATTCAGATTGCCCCTGAAGACCAGGATAAAACTACTTTTACCTGTCCCTGGGGAACATTTGCTTACAGATTCTTACCCTTTGGCCTATGCAATGCCCTTGCTTCATTTCAGAGGGCCATCCTCATCATCTTTTTAGATTTAAGAAATGAAGTGCTCGAAGTATATATGGATAATTTCACACCATATGGAGATGATTTTGAGCCAACACTAGACACATTGGAAAAGGTGTTGCAACGATGTATTGCCACCAGGCTCTGCTTGAGCCATGAAAAGTGCCATATGATGATGACTGAAGGGCTCATCCTAGGTCATTATATTCTAGCAGCTGGAATACAGGTAGATCCGGCCAAAATTCAAATAATTTTGTTAATACCTACTCCTACCACACACACAGAGGTATGTAGTTTTCTAGGATTTTCTATTTATTATAGGAGATTCATATAGCATTTTTCTCAAATAGCTGCACCTCTATATGCACTGATAGGGAGTGTTGATTTTATTTGGATAGATAAATGTGACCATGCTTTTGAGGGTCTGAAAAAGCTTGTGTGAGCAACCCCAGTGCTTAGAGGCCCAAATTGGGATCTACCATTTCAAATTTCATTGGATGCTTCAGACACAGCTATTGGAGCAGTCCTTGGGCAAGAAGAAGACAAAAAACCATATGCAATCTATTATATTAGCAATAATTTGTCTCTTGCTGAGCTAAACTATACCGTAACTGAAAAAGAGTTTTTAGCTATAATACATGCTGTAAATAAATTTAGGCATTATATCACTGGATATCCTATTGTTTTATATACAGATCACTCTGCCATAAAATACTTAGCAAATAAACCTGTTACAAATGGTAGAGTAATAAGATAGTTGATTTTATTGCAGGAATTTGACATCACAATAAAAGATCTACCTGGGAAAGAGAATCTTGTAGCTGATTTCCTCTCACGAATGCCGAAGCTAGTGGAAGCAACAACAGTCGAAGATCAATTCCCAGATGAACATTTGTTTGTTGTTACTGTCAAGACACCCTGGTATGTTGATGTTGCAAATTATTTAGCAGTAGGAAAATTACCAAATCATCTAACCCCCAACAAACGAAAACAGATTGTGCAACGTAGTACTCGATTTTCTTGGATTGGGGGTTACCTATTTCATATAGGGGTAGATATGCACATCAGAAGATGCGTTTGCAAAGACAAAATATTTGACATTCTGAAAGCTTGTCATGATGGACTGTGTGGTGGATATTTTTCAGATTGCAATATTGGTCACAAGGTTTTGCAAACAGGTTATTATTGGCCCACAATCTTTAAAGACACTAAGAAATTTGTTCAAGCCTATGACAGTTGTCAAAGAGTAGGACACCCTGGATAGTTTGATGAAATTCCTTTAAACCCACAGTTACTAATCGAACCATTTGAGCATTGGGCGCTCAATTTTTTTGGTCCGATCAACCCATTATCAAATCAAAAAACATATATTCTAGTAGCAACGGAGTATGTTACCAAATGGGTTGAAGCAGAGGCACTTCCTAGAGCTATAGAGGACTATGTGATTCATTTCCTTTTCCAAATATTTTGTGCAATATGGCCTCCCGAGGGACATAATCATGGACGGAGGACCATAGTTTGTAGGTAATAAAATTGTTGCAACATTAAAAAATTATCACATTCAGCAAAAAATTACCACTCCGTATCACCCACAGGAAAATGGCCAAGTAGAGAGCATGAATAAGGTGATAGAGGCAATACTTACAAAAATAGTTGCATCGCACAGACGCGACTGGGCTTCAAGATTGCCCGAAGCCTTGTGGGCATACCAAACAATGTGGAGAAACAACACCCGCTATTCACCATATCAGCTAGTATTTGGAAAACACCCCATCTTTTGAATAGAGTTCGAAATAGCAACATTGAGAACAGCACAACAGATCGGTCTAAATATAAATGAGGCCCAGACTGACATATTATAGCAAATTAATGAGTTAGATGAAATTAGGCTCTTGGCTCTTCAACACACTACATTAATTCAACAGCAGAGAGCAAAATGGCACGACACCCTAATCAAAAAGAAAATCTTCCACGAAGGAGATTGGGCACTCCTATATGATTCCAGGTTTCAAGATTTTCCGGGAAAACTTCAGACTCGATGGCTTGGACCATATGAAATACAGAAAGTGCATGACAATGGCACCATTACTTTGACTACTATTGATGGATCTGGACATACCTTTAAAGCAAATGGTCACCGAGTGTGACTATACCATAAACTGCTTACTTGGGAATCCTTTTACTAGTAGCTACGGGAATATTCTGATATGCAGATTCTTGCTGAGGAAAATAATCCTTCCTTAGCATTGGTTCACTAAATAATCCCATTGTTCTTAAAGTTTGTACATGAGTTTTTCTTTTCTGCTTGTATAAACTACTTATTGTACAGATTTTTGCATTTTTGCATTTTTTTTTTTTTGTTCCTTTCTGAAGGAAAAACATTTCCGCATTTTTGTTGTTCCTTTTCGAAGGAACAACACTTTCACATTTTGTTATTCCTTTCTGAAGGAATAGCATTTCCATATTTTCGCTGTTCCATTCTGAAGGAACAACACTTTCGCATTTTGTTGTTCCTTTCCGAAGGAAAAACATTTCCACATTTTTGTTGTTCCTTCGAAAAGGAACAACACTTTCACATTTTGTTGTTCCTTGAAAAAGGAACAACATTTCCACATTTTTGTTGTTCCTTTCTAAAGGAAAAACACTTCTGCATTTTGTTGTTCCTTTCTAAAAGAACAACATTTCCGCATTTTCATTTTGTTGTTCCTTTCCGAAGGAACAACACTTTCGCATTTTGCTGTTCATTTCCGAAGGAACAACATTTCCGCATTTTTGTTGTTCCTTTCTGAAGGAATAGCATTTCCACATTTTTGTTGTTCCTTTCTGAAGGAACAACATTTCTGCATTTTGTTGGTCCTTTCCGAAGGAACAACACTTTCGCATTTTGTTGTTCCCTTATGAAGGAACAAAATTTCCACATTTTTGTTGTTCCTTTCCAAAGGAACAACACTTTCACATTTTTACTGTTCCTTTCTGAAGGAACAACATTCCCGCATTTTTGTCATTCCTTTCTAAAGGAGCAACACTTCCACCAGATTGTTTTGTCATTCCTTTTAAAGGAACAACCCTCCTTCACATTTTTTCTTTCTTTCGTTCTTTCTGAAGGAACAACAGTTTCGATTTTGGATGATCTTAGGTTGTTCTGCTAAAGGATTGGTATTTTATTTCACGCCTGCTTTATTTGTTGTTCTATTTAAGGAATAATTGTTGTTCCTTAAGAGGAACAATAGTTTCGAGTTTATTTTTTTCTTTTGTTTGTTGTTCCTCTTAAAGGAACCATGGTTTTGTGTTCAGATGTTCTTTTTGTTGTCCCTCTTAAGGAACAACAGTTGTTCCATCTAAGGAACAACACCTTTTGAGTTCATTTTTTTGCGTGTGCGTGTGTTTCCTAAAGAACATCATTTAGAGGATTTTTGTGAATGATGGTTCACTGTTTATGATCCCTTTAAGGCACAGGTATACATTTATGCAAGAACACAAAAACTAGAGGATACTGAAATCAGCAAACCAAAGAAAAATCGTTATCTTTAAAGAAATTGTTTTGTATCGATAAGAAAAAAGAGGAAAGGACACAACTATTTATATCACTTTGCTATCTTTATTTTCACTAAAACCAATTTGATTGATTATTTTCATCACGTTGGTTCTTTCTTAATCTTCATAATTCTCTTTGATCATTATTACTGAATAAGAATAAGGGCATATTTTCCTCTATTGAGATGTTCAGACTTCTTCCACTATTCCTACTCTTAAGGAGTGTTAAGCCACCCTCTGTATATAAATATGAAATTTCTATATAAAAGGGGAAAAAAAAGAGAAAAATATATATCTATATGATTACTAACATTATTTGTCAGATGAAGGATAGGGGGTCCCATCAAGAGCCAACCTAACATGATCATAAGGAAGCAGTGAAGTGGAATTCCCACTATGGCCACCACACCAGGGATATCATATAAGAGGCATATCAGAAAAATAAAAAAGTCCTTGGAATAGGAGGTCTCATCATGAGCCGGCCTGCCCACCTTTCACTCCTTCCTGGTGAATGGAATTGTGATTCATCTGGTTACCAAGACAGCACAATGGCCTCCATTCTAACATCGCACAACACCTTCCTAGGCATATATAAAGGATTATGGTTCCAAGGGTGAAACAAGCAACTTTGTCAAGGTTATGAACACCTGTGGGCAACAAAGCTCTGCTAATGGTATTGAAGTCATACTTTTCATACACCAATAGTCATTTTAAACCCTTTTCTTATATCTTTATCTTGATTTCAAATGAGATTATGTTATATAACCTTTTCGAACCTCTTACACATGAAAAATCGTTTATAAATCAATCATAATGGTTAAAGTGGATAATAACTGCATAATCATTTTTACTTACGTCAGTTGTCCTCTCCCCTATTTCTCATATCATTTCATAGCATTTCCATATCTATTAGCGATTTCCATCATAAGCCTCGATTTTAGTAACCTGTTGCTTTTTGTAATAATGTCATGGATATATACGTCGTTCCTTTCTTTTCACTGTACACTGCAATCTAGCGCGTTGCTCCTTTATTTGCTGGTCGAGGACGGCCTATCATGTTTTAGGGGGGCACGGGTGACCTCTAGAATACACCAGCATATGTGTCAACTCCCTATTTGGAGGTGTTATGACTCCATCATGACTCGGAAATAGAAAGTTTAACAGTATTGATATTTCCCAATATGCACAGCTTGTTGTTCCATTGTCATTTCTGTGTTTTTGCTCTGTAAAAATTAACAGTGTGCTAAACTTAAACAAAATGGGAGGTAAATCAATATGCAACAAACCGTGGGTGTTAATAATCTCCAGCATTGCATGTGAAACTCTAGTGAGAATAGGATGGATTGCCTACCTTAATCAACTACATCAATCTCATGAAATGGTGGCCATCGAATTTCTGCAGAATTTGTAGGAAGATCGTTATGTGGTGAGGGGGAGGCAAATAACAGTAACAGATGCAGTAATTGTTGAAGTATTGGGACTACCAGCTGTTGGACCAATATGGACCTATACAAAAGTGAGACTTCAGGAGGCTATAGCCATCTTCCAGGACGAAGGGAAAAACCTTACTGTCAAAGGAAAAGGAGTCCTGCCTATAACCCTGGGAGAACCATGGGAAGAATTAGCCAGAATTATGCAAAGCTACATCACATGTGATGGGAGAAAGGACATGGTAAGACCATGCCATCTCAAATTATTAGTAGTATTAAAACAAAAATGTGTTGTAAATTTGTCCGCACATTTAAATATTTTATTGCATGATGCTGCTCGAAGCATAAGGAAATCTCTTCATACAGAGATGGTAGTAAGTCATCACAGCTTAATTCGGCTAATAGTCAGTTATAGTCTTGCTCAACAGTAGATTAGTTGGGAAGAATTGGTATTCTCAATAGATTGTGGATTGGCCTTACCAACCCTGAAAAGAAAAAGAACCCACCAGCACATCAATTAGACTGCAAAAACATAAACAGTCCGCCAGATTTGGGAGAAGTAGGGGAATGTTGGGAAGTCTCTAAGATAATAGTAGCCAACCCTTAGAGATATATGGCTTAGAGGATGAGCAACCCCCACAACTTGAAGGAGGGGAAATGAAGAAGAAAAATTAGAAGAAAATATGGAAGAGGATCGAAAGAGGAAACTGAGCACTCCGGCAGGGAAGAAGGGCAGGAAGCAGAGCCACGCAGTAGAAGCCCATTACAAAACCCTCTCCAAGAAGATGAATTGGCCCAAATTTTGGCCAATATGGATGAGTATATCCAGCCCTACAACCCACTCAACCTTGATATTGAGGCAAGACAATCATAGGAACACTTTACTCATAGCAAGAGTGCATCTGAGGAGATGAATGACGAAGAAGAAGTAGAAGCAGAAGCCACCCGGGAAAGAGCATATCAAATCAGGGTTACCTCCCCTGAGAAACCTAATCAGGAGGACAAGAACATTGAAGAAGTGTTCCAAACAGAAAATATGGAAATAAGCCAGGGCGAGGGCATAATCCTCAAAGAACAAAGCCCAGGTTCAAGAAAAGAAACAGTTGTTCCTTCGAAGAAGATGAATGAAATCAAAAGGCTGCGAAAGGAACAGAAAAGGCTACTAAATGTAGTAAAACAAATCAAACAAAAAATAATGGTCCTACAAATGGGGAGAATCTCAAAAAAAACCCCTAGGAACAAAGGATGCAGCCACCCAGATGAAACCCCATAAAATAAAGGCCAAGGGGACTCAAACCGAACCCATATCCATTAGGGATAGTAAGGAACAACATACGGTTGTTACAAACATAGAGGCCCAAATAGAAGACACACCAATTTGTAATAAGGACGACTAGACAGAGGCATTGTCCTCTAGCGTCACGACCGACCGAACAGTTCATGACAAAGAAACACAGACTGAGGAAACCAGATGTCGCAATAAGAAGATCAGGTAGATCTTCAACCTAAAAGTGTTTTGACGGACAATGACCCTAGGGTAGTAAAACTCCAAGAGGATCTAGCACAGGCTCAACAGACTATAGAAAAGCTCACATAAGGAACTGTTCCTCAGGAGAAATATCAAAAGTTACAGCAGCAAGTAAAGAACATCAATGCATTGGAGAACGAGGCCTTCGATAGATGTTGGAGGGCAGAGGAAAAATTTAAAAAGGTAACCAATAGACTAGACACAATCATGAGTCAAATGGATACCCTCTGTTCTCTATATACTTATGTTCTAGCATGTAGGGCAGCTGCCAAAAATTATGCTTTGTTTTTGTTAGAAAGGTATTTATAGTTAAAAATTAAGGCTGTTAAGGCAGGGGTGCCTATAGAGTTAAAAACTATTGATGATTTTATAAACTGTTGTAAACATTATGGGGTGAAAGTCCATCAATTGCTATGTGAGTTTTACTTTCATAATTTTGTGTTGGAGGATGAAATGGAAAAGAATCCCAGTCCTTTTGTGGGTGATATCCAACTTTAAGCATTCATCTCTTTTGCTGTTAACCAGATAAAGTGGCTTAAAGCCCATAATACCTTTCAGAGACAAGAAAACAGGTTAGACCTTTGGGTAAGGGGTGAACCGAAAAACCCATTACAACTATGGGATAAGCATAGAATCTTAATGAGAAAGAAAGGTGTGATCTAGACATTGGGACCCATTCTTAGAGCAACTATCCAGGAAGGGGTAGAATACTTCCTATCCATCAAAGACCTTGCCATAGCAGCAACTAAACTCCGATGGAAGACTTCCAATCGGAATGTTCAGGACAGAGAGCCATTCAATTATGAAAATTTTAAGTTAGTTTCTAGTTGCGTGGTTACCTATAGTAACCTCATCTTGAGAGAAGGCCCACATTGGCTAGGTTGTAGGTTTCGAAGTCCAATTATCTGGTATCCTGCAGCAGGGTATAAGGCCCTATATGAATTGCCTAAAGGCCAGATAGGGCATATTTTTGAAGTTTTAGCTACACATCATGGTTTTAGACCACTTCATGGAAATCCCTATCCATCCTATTCCCTAACTGACTTGCATGTAAATTACATGGTTTTCATGAGGGCATGAAAAAGGGTAAGCAGGGGGGTGTGTTGAGCGAAGGAAAAGGTATGTATTTACCATTTATTTCTTTATATTTTCCTTTGAAGCATAACTCCTTTACATTCTAAGATGGTAATATGTTAAATAACTATGATGGAATTAAGGAGATTTGTGATTGATACAAAATAACTAATTGTTGTCTTTTTCTATACAGAAAGTGAAGGAAATAGAAAATCACTATTTAGGAGGATAAGACAAAGTAGAAGCAACTGTTGTCTCTTCGACAGGAAGCCATATGCAGACAAGGAGATCAAGATTGGAGTGCATGGTCCAAGAAAAGGAAGAGAAAATGCGACATCAGTGCAAGAAGACAAAACGATAAATTGGAGATCAAAGATATAGTGAATCCCTCAGGGTCCTTTGATCCTGAGGGATCGCTGCTTCAAGACTTATTTGTACTCTTGATACTTCCGCCTGGACATTATAAAAAGGGACAACGCTGGTAGCCCAGAGGGTGGATATTATTATCAATTTGTAGAACTTACCATTGTAATCTCAACTTTTATCATCAACTCTCTTTGAAGAGTGATAGTTGTAACTCTACCATATATGATTAATATATAACTTAGTTTCTATTCCATTATCTGATCCTGGAGTAAACGCAGCAGTGCTTCCCTGGTGGCTAAAGGCCTGGCCCTAGTGGATCCACTTGCTTCTCGTACCACTATTTTACAATTACAGTCATGTGTGGTTTGATTTCCTTTGCATTTCCTTAATTTGCTTTAGTCAGTAATCTTTTGTTTCTAAACATTTCACTGAATTCCTCTGTTATATCAAAATCGTAATTGGATAGCAAGATTATTATTCACAACTTAAAATGTCATGTTGTTCATTCTGAAACAATATTGCACTATCTAATTTGGATTTTGTTGTTCATTTATAGTTGTGATTGTTGTTCATTTAACTACGATTTACTTACACTTGCAATTGTTGTTCATTTAACTATTGTTCAATTATAACTGCAATTGTCGTTCCTTTATACCTGTGGTTAATGCCCATTATGCTAGAATAATATTACTGATTCAATTACTCTATAGTCGCTGTGTGGTTACACTTAATTAGGTTTGTTGCTCCTTTATTAGTTAAAGATTGTTTTTCAATTCCTTTCAATTAAGATTGCTGCTCAATTCATTTCTGTACATTAAGCTTTGTTGTTCGACCTTTTCAATAGATTTAGTTGTTGTTCCCTTTCTACTAATCAAATTGTTATTTCCAGTATTTACTTTAGTGTGGATAGAAAGATCTACAACTGTAACGAACATTGACTACTGTTATGTAAGTTCTCAGATTTCAGGGGAAAGGTTTATCATTATTGAATCCACGACTGATGGCTACTGAATAAACAATTTAGTTACAGAGCATTTAAGTTTCATGCCATTATAATTAGATTTTGTTTCTAGCATTCATTTACTTTTGCAAGCACTATATTACAAACATTACCCTTGAACAAGTGACCGCCTCAGACTGAATACACTCTTGAGATAAAAAATCATGCCTGGATTGATAATTAATGTAGGATAAATAGGGGTTAAAAGACACCTTTTATCACTCAACACGTGCGAGCTCAACACTTGCTTGTATTAAATGTGATGGTGGCACATGAGCTAGTGTTTAATGAGTGTGTGGAGGCAGGGCAAGCCCCAATGGCCACACATGTGACAAGTATGTACCCAGTAGGTCACCCCCATCGAGGTGACTTTATTATTATTATTATGGAAATGGGATCTTATTTTATTGTTTACCTCTTGAAAATAAATGTTATATTTTTCTATGAAAAGGATATTACAGTTTGTCTTTTCCTAAAGAAGAAAATGTATTGAAATTTGTCTTAAATTAAATTATAAATATTGTTTCCTAAAAAATAATGAGTATTGCAATTTCTCTTTGTTATACTATAAATATATTTCATAAATAGAAAAAAATACATTTTCAATTTTATTTTTTAAAAGAAACATGGACATAGCAATTTTTTTTATGAAGTTTCAATTTGTTTGGAAATCATTCACCATTTCTTCTGTGAGGGATATGACGAAACATGTATTTTGAAATTTTTGCAATTTGATTGTGGCATATATTTTAATTTGGCTTTAATATATTTCAATTTGTCTGGAATAATTTGTAGTTTTAAAAGCTTGAACTCACTTGTTTTATTTTGGAATTAGATTTTAGGTTTCTAAGTTTTTGAACTTCAGAAACCAAATTGGTTTTAAAAGAAAGTATGATCGCATGAGAATTGAAGTAAATGAAAAAAATGAGAAATGAAAATCAAATAGGAGATTCATTAAAGGAAAATAGAGAGCCTAAAAGAAATGTTGAGGTACAAAATAGAAAGCCTTAAGGAGGGGTGGAGTTACAAAAGAAAGAGCTTGAAATAGGTTTGGATGTACATGAAAATGATGAGGAAATGGGATATGTCGAGGAACTTGTCAATAAGAATATCAACAAAACAAATGAAGAAGACAATATTGATATCGACGCAATTAGTGAGTCGGTAATTTTTAAAATTTTCAATTTTGTAGTCTTTAGATTAAATTATTTCAAAGTCACCATTTTAAGATTTGAAAAATGTTCAATGTACATATGTTCAAATTACAAATTTAAATATTTTCTTTTTATTTAGAGACAACATCTAATTCCAACAAGATCCTACCATATATAAAAAAAACTGGAGATTAATCGAAAATTGCAAGAACATGGTCTTTGATGATAATTTTCTAGAGAATATGGATTCAACTAAAATTGAAGAAACATGGCCAACAATGCATGAATAGACAGTTAGAGATAAAGTAAATTGGTTGATAAAAAAAAATTGAAGGAAAATTTGTCATATCATAAGCTCAAATGTTAAATATATTTTTAAAGCACAAAGCTCTAAGAAATGCAGATTAATTATTGTGCAGTGGAAATTCCAAAGGGGTGAAGGCAAATGAGTTAGTTTAAAAAAATATGATAGTGACCCTTGTCACTTTCAAAAATGTGATCTCGATATGGAAAAATTGCTCATAGAGAATTATTAACAGGTGTTATCGGAAAAGGAACTACATAAAATCAGTTGATGCCAGTGACAACAATAATGTAAAAAAGCCTCAAGAAAAAGTTTGTGGAGGCATAAAAAATTTAGGATTCAAATAGATGAGAATAATGAACTTACATGTTGGGATAATTTTTATAGCAATCCTATCAAGATAAACTTCTGGGTAATGTTAGGGGCAAGGTGAAAGAGTTTTGGCATTTGAATTCATGTGTATCACCAAGTCAAAAGGATGTTGTGAAATATTGTATATATATAGGGGTTTATGAAAATCATGCCAAAAATATAACATAGGTTATGTTGGAAATAATACTGAGAGTGGGGGGGGGCGGTGAATCAGTATTATCAGATCAATAATTCAATTTTCAAAACTGATTTGTATACACTACTTCAGCTTAGTGAACTAGCGTGTATACGCAACTATACTTAATGCAACCAACATATATGCAGAGATCTGTTGATTTACCCAAATTATCATGCATTGATCTTTAACCAGTATATCAGGAATTCATTAGACAGTGCAGTAAAAGCAGAATAAAACATCACACATAAGCAACACACATGAACACCAAGATATAAGGTGGAAACCCAATGTGGGTGAAAACCACCTGCTACTGTCATCTCTATCTTCTTTTAATAATAAGAAAATTTGTTTACAATTTTTGTACTGGTGCAGTCTTATACCAGTACGCCAACTTCTACCTGCAGAAGGCTACAACCTTCTCTCGTTCTCCAGCTTCTATTGGAAGGGAGCTACAACCCCCTAGCTCTTGTACTAGCTGATATGTTTACTACTATGTAGGTTCCGGCCTACAGAAGGCTACAACCTTCTCTTTTCTTCCATGGACCACGTTTCATAAATTTTCAGACTGGATCCATCAACATCATTATTCAATCACCAAATATATATGCATCAACCAATCTCCTTTCAAACACAACTGAATCAATCAATCACTTTAACAACCCATCAATCTAATCTTTTAGAATGTTGTCACTAGAATTCAGTAACCAAAACCCAAGCCAGAACCCAGAACTCTGCAATAACAAATAGCAGCAACTAAAGCATATTTTATAAGGTATATGCTACTTCCATGTGTCGAAACAACGTGTACACACGCTTTTCTCAAATCCAACCAGCGTATACATCTACAAACATAAATTCAGAGTTCTGTTGCCATTCTAGACTTTTGGTATACCCGGATCATATCATTTACAGAATAAATATGCGTCATAGTTCATATCTAGAATAAACATGAGCTTTAACACAAAAGATAGTTCATTTTACACCTTAAGATCCTGATTCATCATTAGATCTGATTCTTCATCATTAGCTAAAGTTCATCCTTGGTTCAGATCCAGCTATGCACCATAACCCAATAACCTGCATACTACATCTTACACTTCATCAGATATTCGATACTTGCACACATTGGCCTAATGGCCTTCTCCTCCTTTTATAGTTTGTAGGCCTTTCTCAATACCATGGACCAAATCTACTTAAGACCAATACCTTGGACCAAATACCTAGGGTCAATACCTCGGACCGGATACCTTGGACCAATACCATGGATCAAAATGCCATGGACCAAAAACTTAGATTTCCAAGGTATACGCGCTTTTCCTTTCATGAAAGTGCATGTGTATGTATACGTGACTTGTATATAGTGAACCTGCATGTATACACGGCTTGGACAATGGTGAACCTGCATATACCTCTCTTTCTTCATTCTGTGAAGTTTGATCTATAACTCTGTGTTGTTAACCTGTTGAACTGTGATCTGTCATCTGAGTGAGTTGCCATCAAGGACAACACCTATGCCATAATGCCAACAATCTCCCCCTTTGGACTTGACAGCAACACTAAGTCACTCTCCCCCTTTGTCATCAAGGGCAAAGGGTCATTCTCCCCCTGAGTACATGTTGAATTCTCTCATATGTTGAAGTGTGTTGATTGAGCTCATATGATTGAGTCCATGCTCCCCTTGAGCACAAGCAAGGTCTGCAAAAAGATAACATGACTCTATACATACATAATGAATGACCTTCCTATACCAAAGACTCATACATACATCCATCTCCCAATCAAATGGGGATATATCAAACTTGAATCATCCACCCAACTAAGTGGGGATATACCAATTGTTTATACAAGAACCATTACATTATTCGTCCCATGCATAGTGGGGTTACAAATTAGGTCTTTTCATGACCTTTACATTAAATGATATACATGAAACATATAACAGAGACCAAATATTTTAAACAGGACCATGACAGTCATCAGCAACTATCATCAGCAACATATGTTAATCAGCATGCAGACTAGCAACCATGGTCTCCCCCTGAACCTGTTCCACCTGAATCAAAAACAACTATGTGAATATGTACCAAGATCTTCTGAGATAATGCCAACAATGCATTATTAGAAACATATGCTGCCCCTGAACCTGTGCTAGATGTTCACTATCATATTTGATTATTTTATCAAAGCATCATCATCAATCAGATATACATCAAGGTATCAACAACTTATGAGAGCCAACATATTTCCACATGTCATCAACAAATTGTAACCATCATCAAGCAGAGCAGATAATTCACTGAACCATATCAGATTCCTTTCTCCTAAGTTTGGCCCACAAATTCTCCTCAAACCAATATATATGTGACTGTACCCAGAGAAACCAGTGTATGTACGTGACTACACTTCATGAAACTCGTGTATAACCACCTTTCTCTGAAAAAGATAGGATTTAACAGCAGGATGATGCAACAACTACTCCCAACTTCTGTCTGAGATATTCAAATGTCTCTCTGGGCAGTGGTTTAGTGAATATATCAGCAACCTGTTCTTTGGAGGGAACATACTCTAATTTGACCTTTTGTTCAAGCACTTGTTCACCTAGAAAATGATATTTGATGGGTATGTGCTTGGTATTGGAATGCATGACTGGATTCTTTGAAATATTGATGGCACTTGTATTATCACATAGAATGGAGATGGGTGGAGTACATGTGATTTGAATGTCTTGCAATGTTTGCATCATCCAAAGTAGTTGTGTGCAGCAAGATGCAGCAGCCACATATTCTGCTTCAGCTATGGATAATGCAATTGAACTTTGTTTCTTGCTGAACCAAGACACTAACCTAGAACCCATATAGAATGCACCACCACTAGTGCTTTTTCTATCAACAATTCTTCTTGCCCAGTCTACATCTGTATATGCATGAAGTGTAATATTTGTATCTCTAGGATACCATAAACCAAAATTTTGTGTTCCTTGAAGATATCTGAAAATCCCTTTGACTACCTGAAGGTGTGATTCCTTTAGATTTTCTTGGAATCTTCCAACTATTCCTACTACATGCATGATGTATGGTCGGGTACTTGTTAGATAAAGCAAATTGCCAATCATGGATCTGTAAATTGGTTAATGTACTTCTGTTGATTTATCATCTGAGCTGAGACTACATCCTGTTACCATTGGGGTACATACTGGTTTAGAATCTTCCATGCCATACTTTTTCAAGATCTATTTGAGATATTTGGTTTGTGACAGAAAAATTCCATCTTTATTTTGTTGAACTTGTAGACCAAGAAAATATGTAAGCTCACCAAGCAGGGACATTTCAAATTCTTGTTGATTTACTGAAGCAAAATTCCGACTCATGGATTCTTCATTGTTACCAAAAATTATATCATCAATGTAAACAACAATTATTACCAATTTATTATTATCAATCTTTGTATATAGATTGCTATCAGTTCATCCCTTTGAAAAACCTTGTTGGTGGAGATATTTGTCTTTGTCAAGACAGTAATACCAGGCCCTTGGAGCTTGTTTTAGACCATAGAGAGCCTTTATGAGTCTGCATACAAGTTTTGCATCATTTCCAAGAATGAATTCGTCCAGTTGCTCAATATAGACTTATTCTTCTAAGTCTCCATTAAGAAAGGAAAATTTTACATCCATTTGGTATACTTTGAATTTATGAAACTAGAAAGAGCAAGAAACATTCTTATGGCTTCAAGTCTAGCAACAGGTGCAAAAGTTTCTTCAAAATATATACCTTCTTGTTGAGCATATCCTTTACAAACAAGTCTGCCCTTCTTTCTAATAACTTCCTTTTTCATTCAGCTTGTTTTTGAATATCCATTTAGTTCCTATGATATTCTTATCATGAGGTCTAGGAACTAATTCCCAAGTATTATTCTTTTCAATTTTCTCAATTTCTTCATTTATGGCCTTGACCCGACATTCATCTTTGCATGCTTCATTTACATTTTTAGGTTCGGAGGAAGATAGTAATGTTAGATACCTTGAAGCTTCTGTAATAGTTCTTCTTGTCTACACACCTGCCTCTTTCTATCCCAAAATTTGAGTTTCTGGATGATTTTTCTAAACATACCTATACGAAGTCTTTTCTTCTACAGTTATCTCTTCTTCTAGTGCTTCATTGGTTTCTTCTTCAGAATTAGTGTGATTTGATGTGGGAAGATAATCCTCATCTTCTTCACAATCTTCGGTTTTTATCTACTTTGGATTTTTGCATGCTTCATCAATCAGAACATCAATACTTTCAATAATTTTCCCAAGTATTTTATTACAACATTTATATCCTTTACTTCAGGAAGAGTAACCAAGAAGAATATCTTCATCTGCTCTCGGTTCAAACTTACCAAGTTTTTCATCAGTCATTTTGATGTAACATTTGCTTCCAAAAAATTTGAAATATTTTACAGTAGAGGTCTTACCATACCAAATTTCATATGGAGTTTGAGTGTTGTTTACCCGAACATTTGCTTGGTTGAGAATAGTGAGGACAGCGCATGCAGCTTCACCCCAAAAGGTTGCAGGAGTTCCAAACTCATCTAGCATAGCACAAGCCATTTGTTGAACAATTATGTTCATCCTTTCTACCACCCCATTTTGCTGAGGAGTCCTTGTGGTGGAGAACTACCTTTTTATTCCATGTTGTTCACAAAAGTCAAAGAATTCATCCGAGGTAAATTCCCCTCCTCGATCAGATTTGAGGCATTTGATTTTGCAATCTGATTCATTTTCAACCAAAGCTTTGAAGGCTTTGAACTTTTCAAATGCTTCATCTTTATGCTTTAAAAGACCTATCCAACACATTCTGGAAAAATCATCAATGAACAATATAAAGTGTTCTTCTCCACGAGGTGACTTTTTCCTTGATGGTCCATATAAATCAATATGAACAAGTTCAAGAGGCTTACTAGTTGATTCTTCCTTTTCAGGGAAGTGCGATCTAGTTTGCTTACCGAATTGACATGATTTGCATATTGTATTTTCAGGAATGCTGATATCAAGAAGATCACGAACAGCCTAGAATCTACATGATTTTCTTATTTCAGAAAAGCTTAGATGCCCCAATCTTTTGTGCCATAGCTAGTGTTCATCATTTTTTCTTAGATAACATTGTTGCTATCCTCCCTTGAGTATGTATAAGATGTTTGGAGTTCTTGTACCTTTGATCACAATTTCTCTTGTATCAATCTCATGAAGTACACATATGTTGATCGAAATACTACTTCATTTCCTTGATCACACATTTGACTAACACTCAACAAGTTATGCTTTAGACCTTCAACATACATAACATTCCCAGCTTTAACATTTTCTTTTAAGAAAACAGAGCCTTTACCTTTTATGACAGCAGGAATGTCATTTCCAAATGAGACCTTCTTTTCCTTTTCTAAGGCATTATATGAGTGAAGTTTTTCTTTGTCACCTGTCATGTGTTTTGAGCATCCACTATCGATGTACCACTGATTTTCTTATCCTTCTACATACAACGCTATGCCACATCTTTCTGTTTTTGGTTCTTTCTTTCTCCTTATTTTGGGAATTAATGGATTTCGTTGCTTTTGAGATATTTGTCGAAATTTACTCTTGCATTCAAATTCTTCATGACTGAAGTTGTTGCAGATAGAGCATTCTATTTCATTTTCAAGAAGAGAAAAGTTATTGTAGGACCTTTTCATGATCGCTGTCACATTCCTTTCATTTTGTGCTTCTCTAGTCATGATGGTCTTGTAAGCAACACATTGAGCATCTTTGTGTCGAAATTTATGACATGAAAAACATTGGTCATTAAAGAAGTTCCTATGATTATCGAATCTACTGACCTGGTGATTGTAGTTTCTATTGATATTCATCCTTGAAGCAGATTGAGTATGATTTACTTGAGGTTGGTTGTGGCTTCTATTCATCCTTGGAGTAAATTGAGCCTAATTTACCTAGTGATCTACTTTATGCCTTTGCGGATGATTGTCAAACTATTCACTGCTCTTTGCTACATGAAGATAGATTTTAGTGGAGGTTGATGGCTTCTGTGCTTGAGATGCTTCTTCAGTATATCCAAGACCTAATCTTTATCAGAGGAGAATGCTAAACTTTGATAATTTCATTTAAGTTTTCTAATCCCTTAGCAAATCTAAGATTGAGAGCTTTTGTTTTCTCAAGATCCTTTCTTAGACCCACAATTTCACATTCTAGTTTTTCATTGTGTTTTTATCTTTCAGCAAGTTGGAATGTAAAAGTATCTATAATCATATTATTTTCTTCTAAACAGATTTTGAGTTTAGATATTTCTTCATAAAGGTCATCTTCATCTAAAGCATCCAAGAAATCATCATCTTCATAAGCCATTAGAAGTCTATAGTCATTATTATTTTCATCTTCATCACTAATTAATAAACCATCACTATCTTCATGAGTATAGTAGCTCTTCTTACTTACACTTTGTTTTCTATTCCATTTTGCAGATTCCTTCCATTTATCAAATTTATCTTTATGAGGACATTTGGCAGCATAATGACTGACTCTTCCACAAGCAAAACATTTGAGAGGTAGTTTACCTATGAATCTTTCGGAACCCTATTGAAGATTCTTAACAAAGTTTGCTTCCTCTTCTTCTTCTGAAAGATGTCCTGATTCATTGGGTTCTTCTTTTCCTTTTGCTGAAGCTTTAAATGCAGCTTCTCCCATATCTGATGGACCTCCTTTTCTCATCTCAAAGGAAGTTAAGATTATGTGCAGCTGTGTCATAGTAATAGTCTGTAGATCATGCTTTTCTTCTATGGTAGATACTTTTGATTCAAACTTAGCAGACAAGGATCTTAAAACTTTTTCAACTAAAGTAACTTCCTTTATCTCTTCACCCAGATTCTTCATGCAATTAAAAATCTCATCTATACGTAATAATTATCTAGCTATACTTTCATCATTGTGCATCTTGAGAGTTTTGTATTGAATTCTAAGAGTTTGCAATTTAGCACGTTTTACCTGAGAGTCTCCAAGCTTAGAATGATTTTGTCCCATATTTCTATGGCAGATTTGAGTTGTTGAACTTTGACAAACTCTAATTGTGACAGACTTCCCAACAATGTATTAACAGCTTTGGCAATGTTTCATATTGTTTTTTACCTACTGTATCTGTAGGAATTGCAGATGGAAATGTATATCCTATTTCTACGATTTCCCGGACATTTGTTCCAAGAGATTGAATATAGGCTATGGTTCTTACCTTCCAATAAACAAAGTTGCTTTCATCAAATATTGGCGGTCTGATGGATCCGCCGCTTTCTTGATTACTCATGATGATGGATCTTCCTTCAAGCGATCAAGCTTCTTCTGAAGGACCTCCTCTGATACCAATTGTTGTAAATAAATACTGATGGGGGGGGGGGGGGGGGGGTGAATTAGTATTATCAAATCAATAATTCAATTTTCAAAACTGATTTGTATACACTACTTCAGCTTAGTGAACTAGCATGTATACGCAACTATACTTAATGAAACCATCGTATATGTAGAGATCTGTTGATTTACCCAAATTATCATGCATTGATCTTTAACCAGTATATCAGGAATTCATTATATAGTTTAGTAAAAGAATAATAAAACATCACACACAAGCAACACACATGAACGCCAAGATATAAGGTGGGAACCCAATGTGGGTGAAAACCACCTATTGTTGTCATCTCTGTCTTCTTTTAATAATACGAAAATATGTTTAAAATTTTTGTATTGATGCAGTCTTATACCAGTACGCAGGATTCTGCTTGTAGAAGGCTACAACCTTCTCTCATTCTCTAGCTTCTACTAGAAGGGAGCTACAACCCTCTAACTCTTGTACTAGCTAATATGTTTACTAGTACATAGGTGCCGGCCTACAGAAGGCTACAACCTTCTATTTTCTTCTAGGGACCACATTTCATAAATTTTCAGACTAGATTGATCAACATCATTATTCAATCATCAAATATATCTGCATCAACCAATCTCCTTTCAAACACAACCAAATCAATCAATCACTTTGACAACCCATCAATCTGATCTTTCAAAATGTTGTCACCAGAATACAGTAACCAGAACCCAATCCAGAACCCAGAACTCTGCAATAACAAACAACGGCAACTAAAGCATATTTTATAAGGTATACGCTACTTCCATGTGTCGAACCAGCATGTACACACACTTTTCTCAAAGCCAACCAGATTATACATCTGCAAACATAAATTTAGCGCTTTGCTGCCATTCTACACTTTTGTTATACCCAGATCATATCAGTTATAGAATAAAATATGTGCCAGTGTTCAGATCTAGAATACACATGAGCTTCAATAGAAAATACAGTTCATTTTACACCTCAAGATCTCGATTCATCATTAGATCTGATTCCTCATCATTAGCTAAGGTTCATCCTTGGTTCAGATCCAACTATGCACCATAACCTAATAACATGCATACTAGATCTTACACTTCATCAAATATTCGATACTTGCACACATTAGCCTAATAATCTTCTCCTCCTTTTATAGTTTGTAGGCCTTTCTCAATACCATGGACCAAAACCACTTAGGACCAATACCTTGGACCAAACACCTAGGGTCAATACCTCAGACTCGATACCTTGGACCAATACCATGGACCAAAAACTTCAAACAAAAAACTTAGGTTGCCAAGGTATACGTGCTTTTTCTTCTGTGGAAGTATGTGTGTACGTATACGTGACTTGTATACAGTGAACCGGTGTGTATATGCGTCTTGGCCAATGGTGAACCTGTGTATACCTCTTTTCTTCATTTTGTGAAGTCTGATCTATAACTTTGTGATGTTAACCTGCTGAATTGTGATCTATCATTTGAGTGAGTTGTCATCAAGGACAACACCTGTGTCATAATGCCAACAAGTTAGTCAAGTGGAATTATTCCATAATTTAATGGAGAGTAATATTGATGTGAATATTTACCTCTACACATTTGTGAAGTTTAAACCATGGTATGTTAGGGCTATCATTATTCGTTAGACATGTTGTTGTCGATACCATGTAGAATTCCAATTATGTTATGAGGGATTTCTAAAATTTGGCATACAATATTGGTCTAATGATTCCATTGCCTCAAGTGTTTGCGAAATTTTATCTAAGATATTATGTGCATGCGAAAATGACCAATTAATTTATAAGAAAAAATGTGTTGGTCGAAGAAAATGCAAAGAATGTTCTCATTTGGCACTCTTTAATTTTAATTATCCCTTTGATCCCAACAATTTGTGGTTTTCAAATCTCACTATGAAGTGGAAAAGTTATAAATATGTTAAGTACACCCCTGTTACATATTCAATGACAACATCAACAAAGAATAATTTACTTGAAGATGAAATTTGCATGACATTTTTTATGGAGAAGTTTATGGACAAAATATATAAATATATTAAGCACTCTCATATACCGCGATGGAAGGACTTGTAGTTCAAGCAATCACACTTTGTGTTCCTAAAGGGAAGAAATATTATCGGTGGCTAACTTTGCTAAGAATTAAACATTTTCTCCATAGAAGAAAATACAAAGTGAGTATTATCACAGAGAATAGGTGTCTATACTCATGCATATTTTGTACATGCATGTAGAGCTTGATATTGATGGTTATAATGGTAATGAAAATAATCGTGAATTGACTGAAGAGTACCATTTCTACATTAGTGTTGATTGTAGACATGATTCATGTTTGTTCAACATTTTTTTAATGCAAGAGTTTAATGATCCTTCCAATTATACATATTTAGCTGATGCAATGGTGTTAATGGGAAATTTCTTTGAAGAAGTAAAGAAATGTAAATATCACACTATTTTTCAAGACTACAAAATAGATGTTATATATGCCCAATATAGTCATTTGGTTATAGGATCTTGGTTGTAGTTGAAATAAGTGAAGATTAGAAAAAAGTGATGAAAATGGAAATTATTGATAAAAGATCGTGATACCATACTTGAAAATTTTCCACTAACACATTTCATTTGGTTAGAACACATTGTTCAATGAATGATTCTTTATATATGTATTTATTATATTATCTATTTTTTTTCCTATACTACCTATTGGGCCACAGATATATATATATATATATATATATATATAATATATATATATAATATATATAATATATATATATATATATATATATATACAGTAAGGGTGGTTCACACACACTGGGTGGCCGCTACATCCATAGGAAAATCCAGGAAAATCTACCCATCAGCCAAACAAGCAGGGCCTAGCCCCAAGGGCATCGAGGAGATTTAACCCCATGACCTCCCAACAGTGAGGCACTTAGCAACAGAAACTCGACCAACTAAAATAACTCTTAAAGCTTTATCTTCATTGTATATTGTATGTATTATATTGAATTTAAAGAAACAAATAATTTTATTTATTTATTTATGTAATTAAGATTGGTTCATTATTTATTTACCCTTTTCATCCTTAAGTTTGTCATTTTCATTCCATGTATAAAATAAAATATGAGGCCAAAATTCTTTCATTCCGCTCAACATGCATTTATAAGATAAACAAAAGGCTAAGAGTGTTAAGGGAAAAGGAAGTAACAATGATATACTTTATCACTGGTTTACAATTTGTATATTATTTTTATATTATGGGAATGAAATCAAATCAAGGTGTGAATAAATTAGGATAATAAAATTTATAACATTTTTTTTGTTTTTATTTATAAGTTTACATAGAAAATTTTTAGTTTAAAATATGGAGAATGTAGTTATTCAAACTTGTAATAGAATAATTTTTTTAAATATAAAAATCAATCTGAATCATTAAATTGAAATTTGCCCTCCATGAATCTAAAACAAGCCCAAGATTAAGTATGGTGGACGTTATAAAATAAACTAATTCGACAAACACGTAAAATATTGCATTGGGCAAAAAAAAATCTAACCTAAAGGATGGTTTTTAATTAGTCTTTCGTATATACTACTCTCTAATCAATTGAGTTAAAACAATTTTACATACCAAAATTTGATTTAAATCATGCAATGAGTTACAATTTAAATAATGGTGTTATATTTATATTTATATATATATATATATAAACACGATTAATAATAATAACAAAATTATACATTTTTTAATTTAATTTAATAAGATAAAAATATATATAAGAAAATAAAAACATAGTCTAAATGAGGTGCTAAATGTTTCCATGTATGTCTCATAACATGTTGATAGTGCTGGATGTTGATAATAGGGAAGGGGTTAACCTCATTATGAATCCCCAATTAAACCCCATATAGTTTAGAGTAGGAGACTCAACTAGAAATATGGTTGGTTCCATAACAGTGATCTTAAATACGTGTCTTGGGTGCAATAAATACATAGGAAGACATACATATAACTTTGGTGACAACAAGTGAGTAAACTTTGTGCGATATCAATTGTAATGCATAAGAGGTTCTTTATGCAAAGGTTAAAGAGAGTGAGCCTCTAAAAGAAAAGTAGTAGTACTATCCTAAAAGAGATACCCGTTCATTTGAAAAAATCATTAGTTAGCGTGCAAAATAGTTCACAAGATAATAACGATCATGAAAGCGAATACAACACACATTCAATAAGATATATACTAAAGCTAACAAAATATATCATTGATCTTAGCATAAATGAAATAACATATACCACAAACATTTACTGAATAGTCTTATAATAGCCATGATACATGCATGAAAGTGTGTTGGCTTTGATAGCTTCTAATAATTAAGTGAAAGTTCCAAGTATAAAATACAATGATATGGCACTAGCCCTGAAGCTACCACTTGCTTCTCCAAAGAATGATATTCACTCTTATGCTAGACTAGAGAAGCCCTAGCTCCCAATCTCAAGTTTCAAGCCCCTTGTTTGAGTTATGAGGGTTTAATTATACAAATGAGATGACCTTTCACTTCCTCTTATGACCTTTGAACTCCCTCATGACTCTTGAGCTTCTTTTTTCATTATTCTGTCTAATGACTCTTGATATTCCCTATTGGACTCTTGGACTTCCACTTACATTTACATCACTCATTATTTTCTAAATACAAAATCACATAAGAAAAATTGTGGCTAAAGCCTAATAAGACAAAAATTTATACATTATGCTTGAGCTTGAGGAAATGGTGGCTCGACAACCTCTACTTGTAGCTCTAATATTACATATTTGTGGCAAACCTTGTACTATGCTACTATGTCCTCAAACTTTGATGGAAGGTCTGACTTATATATGACTCTTACCTCCATTTCATCTGGATAGATAGTTTTGGAACCAATTTGAACATTATTCCACAACAACAACAACTTCATAGTTAACTCGGCAGGCATGACTACAAATTGTTGAACTTTCTACCTTGTGATCTCCAAATCTTCTTTGGTGGTTACCTGCAACATATTACTTAAGAATTTATCAATTTCTTATTAAGTAACATTTCTCCTCTTTATTTCTGCAAATTATCTGATAGAAGGTAGCTTGTGCACCCTTACCAAGGAGTTGAAACTAAGATACATTTGTGAGTAGGAAATTATAATGTTGGCCACATAAGTACTAAGTCGTTTTTTACACTGTATAAGCATCCTATCCTCAGTTCTTTTTAATTCTGCATCCTGCCTTATTTTCTTGGCCAATTCCGATGGTGTATTTCTATATTTAGTGCCCCATTCTTGGATCGCATAGATACTCACATAAATTGTCTTTATAACTTTCACATATGCTCATAAATGCTTCTACATTGCATGCAAGGGAACCACCACCTTATGAAGAGTGATCATTTCCTCATACATCTATGTCATAGTGCCTCCGAATGATTTAATTTCTTCACTTATTATGGCCTATATCTCCTTCATATTAGAAACAACAGAAGAAAATCTTTTATTCTCAGTGAGGAGATGATCGATATGTTGCCTTGCAAAATCTAAATCCTTTTCCAATTGCTTATTTTTTTCCATAAATAAATCAATGTTTAATTTTGTAGCCTATGAAAAGGATGAATTTTCTTCTACGATTGTTCTCATATTATTCTTAGTATTGGGAACAATTACCCTCTCTGTGTGAATGGAAACAACATCAACCAGATCTAGGAAAATACTTCTTCCTTTCTTACACAATTATGTTCTTTAAAATATCAAAGGTAAGGCTGGAAATATCCATAACCAAATCGTCTTCAAGAGGAGATATTCTCATTTCACTTAATGGGATGTGGCCACCAATGAGTGGAGATGAAGGTTGACTATTGATCTATTCTGCAATTGGCACAATGTTGGCCTCTTGGTTATCCTCATCTAGTTCAACCTCTATGTATTGGGCATGTATTTTCTCCTCTATTTTTGTTACAAATTCCTCATTCTTCTTCTTCTTGTTTTCTTCATCCTCTAATTACTTATGCTATTCTTCTTTTTCAAATTGCTTATGCCTTTCTTCTTCTTCTCTTTGTTTCTTCCATGTTTCCTCTAGGTGTTTCATTTTGGCTTCTTCTTCTTCCTTCTTTCGCAACTCTTCCTATTTTTTCATATCTTCTCTTTCTTTCCTTTCTTGTTGCTCTTTCTACATCCATTCTTCTTCTTGCTTTCAATCCTCCTCTTGTCTCTCTTCTTCTTCTTGTTTCTTCTTCTTTTTTTCTTATGAATCTTTTCTCCCCTTTTTTGTTGCAACAACTTCTCTAATAATAATAGGATCTACTCTAAACTTGTGACTCCTCTCTGCTTCGAGATTACGCACAATTTTCCTATTGTATTTGACAATTTTGACCGGAGTGGGAACTTCTTGTTGATTCCCTTCCTAAACATCTTGCTCATGAACAACATTGGAAGGGCCTAGCTCATTTCCTAGTGCATGTGATTAGGAAGCATTTTACCAATTCTTTATCCTCTCCTCCTCTTTTTGGCAATAAGACTTGTAAGGCGAGGAAAAATGTAACATAGAAAAATGTATTTTACACATTCCTCTAGGATCATATATGTAAAATGTCATCTCACTGAACCTAAGGCTGCTAAGCTCTTCAACTTTTGTCTGTACAACCTTCAAGCTTTTGAGCTCATAGGATCCCACTTGCAGAGGAAAGGAAGGCCAAGGTGCCTTCTTCTTCTACAAAAATTGAGATATACATGTGCTAAGTTGATAGAAACCTCCTCCCTGACCACTTTATCGTCACATACCTTGGAAAAATATGTGGATGATTCTAATAACTGAACACTCTAAGGTAAGTTCCCTGAGGTGAGGAAATCCAATATGATATCTCTATAACTACTTTCCTAGCCTCATGAGACATACAAGGAGCTTCTTCCTCAAATATCATCTAATGCAAAACCATGAATAATTTCTCAGCAAGCTTGTCATATACTCCTATGTAGTTGTATAATGACAATACTATGTGATGCACATTGATAGGGAGTTCTCTTAGGGTCCACTTCCATTCTAGATTTGGGAATTCATGGCAAACACAAATATATGGTTTATTTCCCTATTTTGGTTCTTTCACCTTGTTCAAATTGATATTTATTTGTTGGGATAACATATTTACGCAATTTAATGCTTTCCCTTTTGTGATGAGTGGTTAAAGCATGAAGATCCAACCTTTATTGAAGGAATCTGAGTGTTGCTCAGGCTTGGGCAACCTATAATATGAGTGAAATTCATTGTTATAAATTAATTAACAGAGAAATGAAACACATAAAATATTTCATAAACACAAACATAGAAATTCATAAACAAGAGAGACACAGATATACGTGGTTCACCCAATTTATGCTACGACCATGGAGAAACAAGCAGTATTTCCCTTATATTATCCAAAAAAATGAATAGATACAACCAAAAACAAATGTAATTTCCTCTTTGATCTCAAATAGTTTCCACTCTCTTTCTCGCATAGAATAATAATACACGACCACAATACAATTCCCCCACACAAACTAACGGTTTCCTTCCAGGGAAAAAACACCCTAAATTAACATAACTTTTACCTTCAGATCTTTTTCCTAATGAACGATCCATATTGACTACAAAATTACAATATTTTACAAGGAAATTTTTCATATATTTTTTTCTTGAGGGGCACTATCCTCGAACCCCTGTCGGGGGAGGATCAAAAAATCATCATCACCCCCCTAAATCCCCTTGATAGTGATCATATGGGTGGCGTTATCGCCCCATTAGAAACTAGGATCCAACCACATCCTTCCATGGATTCAACAATGATCCTTCCATGCGATTTGATCCCATCCATTGATCTAGTAGATCCAACGGTGCCTGTGCATTAACACTTCATTCTTTCATTCTTCTTTCCAATTGGGTTTTATGCCATTTCTCCAACATTTCTATGTGGTTTTGGTTATTTCAATGGTTCTTCGTCCTTCCACTGTTCCGTTGCGTGACTCCCTCCTAAACTAAATTCTTCATATTATTTAATCACTATCATTCTTGGATATTACTTTGATCCTTTAATCGAATTCAAGCGATCCAATATGATTCTCTGTGTCATTCTTCTCTTTATGTTTCGCCAAACTCCACCTGCATACATATGTTATACAGAATCTCTAATACACATAGAATTTATCATTCCATATTGAATCACACACCCACACATTGAGAATCGAATTCTTTGTATATAAACATATAAACAAATGATTACATATTGAAACTCTCCATACTTCTCTGGCCTGATTCTTCTAATTAGTGGCCTCTATTTCCTAATCTGCCCATAAGCTTATAGTCACCCTCTAATTAGCTTTGTTATCTATCCAACCATCTAACCTATCCAACCTATCTAACCATCTGATTATGCCTTTTAGGCTTACGTTTATACAAACTATTCTAAAACCAATTCCTGGTTTAGATCCATAAACTCCTCAACAGAATCCTAAAATCTCTTCCTCATCCCTAAGGATCCTCTCCAATCCAAAAAATCATGAACTAACTCCTAATCCAAGATTTACAATCAATTCTCAAATCCCTCAATCTCTCAACTATCCTAAATCCCTCATATTCTCCTACATTCGACAATATTTACAAATATGTCTCGCAATATTTAATTAATTCCTATTCTCATTAAAATCACTCAAAATCCTAAATAATTACATTAATTCAGACTTAGGAAACCAAGACCCCCTATTCCTTACTAAATACAATGATATTGTTGAGTTGATTTCTCCTGCATCAGACTCCCAAACTAGAAAATATTCATGATCTCCAGATCATGTGTGTTCATATGTTGGTAGAAAACCTTCAGCATCCCAAACTTTAGTTTGTAGCTACCCAAATGCCTTGCACCTTTGCTGTTGTTGTATGTCTGCTGTCTTTTGTTTCACCTTCCTCTCCTTGTCAATCAGTTTCAAATTCTGATCAATAATCCTTCTGACTGCTATCAATCTCCTCCATATGAACTGTTTCATCATCAGCTTCCATAATTCTTCAATCTCCATTTCTAGCATATCCTTGGACTGTTCCATACTCCGCCACTTACTTTTTCCTCTTTCTCTTTGTTTCAAGTTGTTTTTGTTGTCCACTAACTCTTCAAACTGTTGTTCTTCTCCTTGAAGTTGTTGAATGCTATCACTTACTCTTACTTCTACGATTACTTTGTCTTTGATTATTCTTGTTTGTTCTTCACTTATTCTAATTGCCTCCCTTTCATCCTTACCCTCTTTCACGATTATTTATTTCTCCATTAAATCCTGACTTTCTAGCATTCTCTCCAGCAATCGAACATCTCTATTCCATGGAATTAATACTTCCATAGAATCTTCTTCTTTCATTTTTATTTGGCTACTCCTCTGTGTCTAGTCAATTTAACGTCTGAAATTGCTCTACATAAATTATCAATCCGGGTATCGTAAACTGATGAAGTGTGGTGCACTATATGTGCTTAGTTAACCTTTCTCTTACTTCGTTGTTTTATAGTTTATGTTGTTTTTGGGGTTTTGTTCTTGTTGGTTTTCTAATGACTATGAGAAAGATAAAATAAAATGCAATAACCAAACAATGAGCTAATGACTATGAGGCCCAGTATCCTTGCTACTTTAGCAAAAGGACAAGATGATTCTATCATGTCATTAGTTCAATCAAAATAAATGCAATAACCAAACAATGAGCTAGTGACTATGAGACCCAGTATCCTTGCTACTTCAGCAAAAGGACAAGATGATTCTATCATGTCATTAGTCATTAAAAGGCTATATGCATCACTAATCTACAATCAACTTGAAAGCATTTTATGTACAGCTAATATACATAAGCATAACAAAATTAAATGCAAAATTAAATGACAACTATACAAGGCAGGGGCCCCTCTGCCACCTATGAAATCAAA